>CAXKVI010000003.1:42542719-42624552 GCA_964058755.1 Campiglossa producta | reverse complement strand
ACAAATCTCATTTTCCAAATTTAGAATTCCATCGCATTTGGTCTCATTCGCTGAACAATACAATCCACAATTCCTCAAAATAGCAACCCTGCCTGTGTTCCACATTTAGAATTGCCCAGCAAGAACCTTAAGCGGGCTACTCACCTGCCAAGAAATGTCAAACTCCATATAAAAAAACGCTCAAGAAATGGTCAAGAAACGTTTTCATACGTCAAATTTTCTTGAGCCAATACTCAGCTCATAAGAAAAAATACCACACTTTTCGATAGTTGGCAACGCCGGTTTACCTCAAGAAATAAATATGCTCGTATATATTTCTTGAGGTAAACCGGCGTTGCCAACCATCGAAAATTGTAGTATTTTTTCTTATGAGCTGAGTATTGGCTCAAGAAAATTTGACGTGTCAAAACAGTTCTTGACCATTTCTTGAGCGTTTTTTTATATGGAGTTTGACATTTCTTGGCAGGTGAGTAGCCCGCTTATACGTCAAAATTTCTTGACCAGACACAAGAAATATATGCTCGTTTTTTTCTTGAGGCATTTCTTGGCAGGTGAGTAGCCCGCTTTAATGGGTAATTAACGTGTGAAAACTTTTGCATTATGCACAGTTCTAAATAACAATTTCAACTATTTTTTTATGATATTGGACTAGTTCCACTAATAAAAGAGAGAAGCCTTCTTGATTCTTCATTTATTATTACTCTACATGTGTTTAAAACATCAAGGTGGTGCATTTTCTTTCGGTGGCTTTGTATTCTGGTAGAAGATTCTTGCAGGGAAGGTGAAACCAAATGCAAATTTGCCAGTGTAAACAAGTTCGAAATGACACATTCAAATTCGCCAAATTTGGTGCAGTATAAATGTACTAGAAGGGGAATGGTGCCGAGTTGCCTGTGCTCGGTTAACACGCTTTGTGTTGCCATTCTTCGTCATATTAGCTGCAATTTTAAATTGCGTAGTTTCTCATTTTTTTTTTCAAATTCGGTCTAAATTCTTAATAAGCAGCAGAAATCAGCTACTTAGCACAATAATTTCGAAAAATTTGGGATAAAAACACAGTTTCTCATAAAAAAAAAACTGCAACTCCTTGCCTGTGTATGAAGAGCATCAGCAACACTTGAGCAACACCAAAAGAGAATCGCTGATAAAAGCAACAAAAGTTGCCTCTGTATGAATGCAGACATAGGCTGTGTGCTAATTGAAAACATTTTTCGTCAGAGTAAAATGAGGTGAACAAATTTCCTATGGTGAACGAATATTTGCCATTTTGCTGTGCCAAACGAAACGTTAAATTATGACAGTAGTAAATTTTGACGAGCACGTGCAAAAGCAGATGCTTTGTGAATCAATTCTCATTTTACGTGTTTTTCATGCATTTATATTGCGTATTATTCGCATTATATTATATTTTAGTGTTAAATAACGCAGGTGAACATAAATTTAAGTGAAATAATATGAATGTTAACAGCACATGCATCCCTGTGCTCACATTATTGATTGTCAAAATTTGACCTAGCCCATAGGGCTAGGGCAAATTATGACGTTCATATTCACCACGATAACTGTCAGAATTTAACATCGCTCTGTCAAAATTTGCTTTTTTAAACCGTTTGGCACACAGCCATAGGCACGCGTGCCAAATTTTTCTCTTCTGCTTTCACACGTATAGTACGAAAACTGCGCTGCTTTCACACACACATTACCGCTTTTTATGAAGCAGTGATGCCAATGCTTACTGTCTCGCTGTGATCGCGGAAGGGTTTTTCTCATTCAATGCGCAACTTTCTAGCGGACAAGTCGTGGCAAGTCGCAATAAAAATGTTTAATGTCAACTGGGAGGTAGATTTTTTAGTTGTTGATAATAAAAAGGGAGGAGCAAAATGCAAGGTGTGCCGTAAAGAAATTGCGCGTGCAACAAAATTTTTTGTCAAACGCCATTACATGTACAGTACATGCCATGCTAATGAATTTAATGAGCTCGGTAGTAAGGAGAGGGAAAATTTTGTTCTAAGGCTCAAAAGAAAGTTGCACCCAATTCGTCCAAATAATGAAAGGAACAAGAGAAGGGAGATTAAGGCAACATCGTATATGGTCGCTATCACAAACATACATACATAAATGACTACACCTTTTCCATTTTGAATTCAGAAAACGTCAATTGAATTTCAGAAAACACCTTTCGAAATTTAAATAAATTTATAAAATGACTTGAACTTACAAATTATTTTCCAACTTTGCGCAATAAATTTTATGATATCTGAAATCCAATTGATGCCTTCCGAAATCGAATTGTCTATTTCTGAAATCTACTTCACACATTCTGAATTCCAATTACCTATTCTGAAATCCAATTTTTGTTCTCCGAAATCCAATCAACGTATCGTTTCCCCAGAACACTCAACTGACGTTCCAAATTCCACTCAACTGTTTGCAACAAATAAAAATCCCTTTGTAATCAATTCAAAATTAAAATATTATAGTACATTTATACTGCACCAAATTTGGCGAATTTGAATGAGTCATTTCGAATTTGTTTGCACTGGCAAATTTGCATTTGGCTTCACCTTCCCTGCAAGAATCTTCTACCAGAATACAAAGCCACCGAAAGAAAATGCACCACCTTGATGTTTTAAACACATGTAGAGTAATAATAAATGAAGAATCAAGAAGGCTTCTCTCTTTTCTTAGTGGAACTGGTCCAATATCATAAAAAAAATAGTTGAAATTGTTATTTAGAACTGTGCATAATGCAAAAGTTTTCACACGTTAATTACCCATTAAGGTTCTTGCTGGGCAATTCTAAATGTGGAACACAGGCAGGGTTGCTATTTTGAGGAATTGTGGATTGTATTGTTCAGCGAATGAGACCAAATGCGATGGAATTCCAAATTTGGAAAATGAAATTTGTATGGAAAAAAGCGCCAATTTTGCAATTTTTCGCCAAATTTACCAAATTTGGTGCTGTGTAAATGTACTATTAGGTACATATCAATTAATTAAAGTGGGTAAGTGGCAATTAATCAATACAATTTCACAATTACTACTAATAGTACATTTACACTGCACCAAATTTGGCGAATTTGAATGAGTCATTTCGAACCTGCTTACACTGTCAAATTTGCATTTGGCCTAACCTTACCTGCAAGAATCTTCTACCAGAAACAAAGCCACCGAAAGAAAATGCAACACCGTGATATTTTAAACACCTGTAGAGTAATAATAAATGAAGAGTCAAGAAGTCTTCTGTCTTTTCTCGGTACAATTAGTCCATTTTCTTAAAAAAAAAACTGGGTGAAATTGTTATTTACAGCTGTTCATAATGCAAAAGTTATCACACGTTAATTACCATTAAGGTTCTTGCTGGGCAATTCTGAATGTGGAACACATGCAGGGTTGCTATTTTGAGGATTTGTGGATTGTATTGTTCGCCGAATGAGGTCAAATGCAATGGAATTCCAAATTTGGAAAATGAGATTTGTATGGAAAAAAGCGCCAAATTCGGAATTTTTCGCAAAATTTGCCAAATTTGGTGCGGTGTAACTGTACTATAACGATTAAAAGTCCATTTTTCCTTCCACAATTAAACCATCACTTTTTCGATTTCGATACGTTGGCAACATTGATTTTTTAGACGCTTGAGCGACTTCTTCTCTTCAGTCTCTCATTGTCCAGCAGAACCGCAATTACTGCATTCAAACAAGGCAAGGGCTTGCTGGCAACAGCTTGCTTTTTAGCGAATGATGGGAGAGTGAGCGTCGACGGAAGGGGAATGGTACCCAGTTGCCTGTGCTCGGTCAACACGCTTTGTGTTGCCATTCTTCGCAACTTCGTTATATTAGCTGCCATTTTAAATTGCGTAGTTTTTTTTTTTTTTTTTAAATTCGCTCTAAATTCTTAATAAGCAGCAGAAATCAGCTACTTAGCACAATAATTTCGAAAAATTTGTGATAAAAACACAGTTTCTCATAAAAAAAAACTGCAACTCCTTGCCTGTGTATGAAGAGCATCAGCAAGACTTGAGCAACACAAAAGAGAATTGCTGATAAAAGCAACAAAAGTTGCCTCTGTATGAATGCAGACAATATGTCATTGCATGTGTTTTGGCCGTAGCTGATTTACAGTATGGCAGCACTGTTACTCGTTCTATTAACTCGTTGAATTTGACAGATGACTCGGCATTGTTTCCTACTACGAGCGGTATCCAGATATTTTCCACTAATAAACTGTGGAATAGAGTTTAATTAAATAAATTTAATAATAATGTCCTCAGAAAAAGATAAAGAAAAGGACAAAACACCAAAAGGAGATTTGGGCCTCTTAGAAGAAGATGATGAGTTCGAAGAGTTTCCTGCTGAAGGTTCATTTATTTAATGTTTGGAAACTATACGCTTTAACGCAACTATTCTTGTTAGATTTCAACATTGCGGATGATGATCAGGATGAAGTAAACGTCTGGGAAGATAATTGGGATGATGATAATGTGGAAGACGATTTCAATCAACAGCTGAAAGCGCACTTGGAAAAACAGGCTATGGAAACATGAATCTAAAAGCAATCGTATAGTATTTGTAAGAGTTTCCATGTGCGGTACGTTCTTTGAGATTTCAACATGTAAAACTTACACAAAATAGTTAAAAATACACAAAACAAGAATAATTTAGGGAATAATCTCAGATAATCAAACAAAATCAAGGTATCTACATAGAAATACTTTTCTCAAAAGGCTTTGGTTAACCGATGGCGGAATACATTAAAAACAAGCTTTTTAAATACTTGCAAGCTCTGAGCAAGGTCATCCTGCATCATATATTTAATACTTCTATATTGCTAGTAAGCTATATTTGCAATGTGCTAAAGCTAATGGCCCAATGCCCGCTTGCTTTGCCTCGAGAAATGTCAAAATTCGTTTGAACTCTACTGAAATATATGAAAGCTGGCATAGTGGCACCTTCTGCTTGCTTGAAGCGCTTCAAAGCAAGCGTACTTTGGGTCATCACCTTTTGCGTCCTTCCACCGTTTTATGGTTTTTGATTTTATTTTTTTTTGTTGTTCATCTTGTTTGTACGATGTTGTTGATGTCAAGAGAAACTCAAAAAGCAACACACCACAAGTGGGAAAGAGAAGCTCGGCAAAAAATCTCGTTAGAGGTGTTGGTATATCGCCACCATTAATTTTAGTCAGATGGTTACTAAAATACATTGAACATAAAAATTCGGAAGGAACGAAAAGTGCCGGAACATCTATGGAACAGTTATACGAAATTGAACTCATATAGAATTGGCGTTATAGCTTTGAGCTGGCCAAATAATTGGAATATTTTTCCACCTCACCTTTATACTGTACCATTCGTACATGTAATAAATCACCAAAAAAAAAAAAAGATTCCGAGTCTCATACATGGCAAAATGATTGATAACCGCAGCACAAAACAGAATACGAAATTACCGTTTTGGCCCGAATTTTTGTGTCAAAAGCAGTGGCAAAACAACAAACGCATAAAAACACGTGCACAAACGATATACTTATTTTTCCTGGATTTTTACTTGTTTTTCCACATTGTCTAAAGAGATTATCACAAAGGGTATTTGTTTCCTTTAGGGATCAACTGCTAATAAATTAGTTAAAATTATGTAATATAGCTCAAAAGACGGGGTTCGGCCTCAGGATCACGAATCCGGAAGCGCTTTTTTAATATTTTGCTTCTCTGCAGAGATATTTGCAATCAAAGTTTCAAGTTTTCATGTGGTTGTTGTAATTTTATTAGACTGTCCCTAAAAAAGTGCAAAAAAATTCGCGCCACGACGGTAGCCACGGTTATGTCACACGTCCGGACTTGGGATGGCGTAGCCCAGGGTTATTTTTTATAAGCGCGGCCGAAGGCCGCCAACACAGAAAGGTGTTTCGAACATAAATACCATGGATTCCGCCCCAATTTTGGTATCGGACCCGGGTCATTTTTCGGTTTTTTGACCATAACTTTTCACCTAAACAAAAAATTAAAAAAGCGCTTCCGGAGGGGATTCTTTCCAATAATGTACGGAGCGGCTTTAATTTTTTTTAACGGGTAGAGGGGGTCGCACAGAGTACAAAATAAGAAACCGGAGCCGTCGGCGGCCTATATTTTATGAGAAATTTGCATTTAAAGGCCGTGTGCCAAACGGTTTAAGGCTGTGTGCCAAACGGTTTAAAAAAGCAAATTTTGACAGAGCGATGTTAAATTCTGACAGTTATCGTGGTGAATATGAACGTCAGACAATCAATAATGTGAGCACAGGCATGCATGTGCTGTTAACATTCATATTATTTCACATAAATTTATGTTCACAGGTGTTATTTAACACTAAAATATAATGTAATGCGAATAATATGCAACATAAATGCATGAAAAACACGTAAAATGAAAATTGGTTCACAAAGCATCTGCTTTTGCACGTGCTTTTTCCATACGTCAAAATTTACTACTGTCAATTTAACTTTTCGTTTGGCACAGCAAAATGGAAAACTTTTGTACACTGTAGTATTACATAAACACACCGCCCTTTTTCGTCTAATTGTCATGTGCACAAAAATGCATAAACAAATAAGAGTGTAAACAACAACACTTTACCCAAATTAGTTACAATGAACTCAACGGGAGTTTATGCAAAGACAGCACATGCCGCATATAGCGAGAGTCTTGTTACACTTGTGCGGATGGTCAAAGACACCGCCAAAGACAGTCGCATTGCATAACTGAGTCACAACGCCAGTTCGCCAGTTGGCCAATACGACTGTCATACCGACACATTTATTGTATACTGTAAATAGTTTGTAAGTATTAGTGTAAGAATTTTGTATAAAAGAAAGTTAAGTCAATAAAGAATAACATTCACTGATCGAACTTCCAAAGTTTAATTGATCGTGGCTATATGGCGATCTTGCCAGGCTTTAAAAGGCGAAACCGCCAGCCAGATAAAATAATATACACTTTGGCTTTAAAAGGCGATACCGCCAGCCGAAAATAAAAAAAAAAATTTTTTAAATAATTTACTTGGCTATACACAGCGATATCGCTAGCCATGATTAGAAGGACGCTCCATTAGGACAATTAAAAAACCATCACTGAAGGGACTGGCCCTCGTGGTGTACCAGCAAGGGCGGCAAGCAAAAAAAAAAACAAACTAACATCACTGAGGGACTGGCCCTCGTGGTGTACCAGCGAAGGCAGCAACATAACAGGGTGGTATTTGGCTCGAAACGCACTGAATGTATTGAGGTAACATGGTATCGTAAAGGCACTGAAGATAAACGTGGTGAAGACATAACAGATGGAATTGAGTCAGGTTCGTGGCAGTCGTGTGCGTACATAAAAAGGGTGGAATATTAAGGACTGGCAGCAAAATGATGGCGGCATAGCTTTAAGTATATATATATGTAATTAAATAAATAAGTTTTTTAGAAAACTTCGGCACGCCTTATGGTCGCCATCCAAATAGCAGTAATTTGCTTAGGGGTAAAAGTTTAAAAATTAAATATTGAAAATTTTGTTTATATAACCGAATTTTTACGAAATATAATGCAAAAGATTTCGACTCAAGAGGAGTCTGATAAAATATTCCAAGAAGAAATTGATAAACTTTTTCAAAAGTGTATAGACACATTTATTAAAGGTTCAAATCAGATCCTCGAGAGTCGCAAATCCGAAAAAATTGGCCCTAAACCGATTACTATTGAAGAGTATCGGAAAAGGAATAAAATAAATAAAACGGAAAAAATTCCTAAAACCCCTGCCCCAAACATTGTACATAAACGAAAAAGGGCAGGCGAAAAGTAAAAAGAAGAATAGAGTTAGCTAAATTGCATCAACAATTTAACTTTGCCACTAACTCTGATGAAAGATTAAAAATTCAAGAAAAAATAAAATTGTTAAGACATCAATAATAATAAAAAAAAAATTGAGTAAATTCAAATGCTTTTTCAAATTTAATTATTTTAAATAAATTTTCTTCTGATGGATAGTGCATTGCCCGATGATCTTGATTACGACGCAATAAACAGAATTGCGGATAACTTAGAGCGTGAAAACGCAGACATTGCTCGTAAATCAAGATCACGAGATAAGGGAAGTAACAGACATAATTTAAATTGCTTAAGGAAATTTTGGATATTTATAGGAATGGGTAGAGAACCTACAATGGAAGATTTATTATATCCTTCCACAATAGTAGAAGAAATAAATAGATGGATAAGTAAAGTACATCCTGAAAATAAATTTTAATTAAAAACAGAAAAAAATTTTTTTTTATGAATAAATAAAAATTTAAATACGTAAAATTTTTTTTATTAAATAAATAAAGTTAGTTTAGAAAATAAAGTTTAATTTAAAATTAAAAACAAAAAAAATTTTTTTTTATGAATAAACAAAAATTTGAACTCGAAAAATTTTTCTATTAAATTTTAAAATGACTTGGTGGAAAATTGCACTAAACGGCATCTTAATAGGAATAGCAGGATACGAAGTAGGAAAAGAAACTTCAGGTGAAGACACCTACGATACTAAAATAGTTAAATATGAACCACACCCTATCGTGGAAAACAAGGCAGAAATGTCCGATAAGTGGTTGACCGCTTTTGTATGCGTAGTTACATTTTTAATTGTCACAATAATAATTCTATTAAAAAATTATATAAAGAACAAATTGAGACAATTGAATAATGTACAACAACGCATCTAAGCAAAAGACAACATCAAAAACTTTTTTTAAAAAGGGAACACAAATAATAATAATAAGCAAAATTAAATAAAGAAACTAATAATGTAAATAAGCCAATTTTCACCTTATTTAAGAAAATTTTAAATGTGTAATAAAGAAAAATCGTACCACAATGGGTGAAAGTACGTTAAAGATTGAGATTTATCTATTTCTCATCTCCCTTTCGGTTGAACTAAAGATTAACTCGTGCTATGCCGAAGGCACTAATCGTTATAGAAAGGGCAAGAGCAATACAAAAAGCCAACTGCCACCTAATTATCCCCAGTTAAAAGACAAATGGGAAAAATCGTTAGAAAAATGTTTCGAATTAATCGAAAACAAATACAAATACATAAATAAAGCAATTAAAACTAAAAGAGAACTGGTTGTCAAGCAATTGACAATATTAATAAAATTTGTTAACAATATAACGAAAATAATAGGATACCTATATATCCAAGTGACTAATATTCACCAAAAAGATGGACAACAAACCTTGTTCATAAATATAATAACATACCCGGCAGATAAACTCAATAAAAAACAAACAGTATCAATCTCGTTCGAAGAAAACATTCTAACCAAGTTCAACAAGTTCTCACCAAAGAAGGGTAAGAAGGTGAAAAACAAAACCAAAGTTTCCCCAAAAAAGAATACAAAAATGGCACAGACAGCTATAGAATTTATTAAAACAGCTTCATCAATGCTACCAGAGTTTGATGGTAAGCCTGAGAATCTACATAGTTTCCTAGATGCACTCGATATACTTGAGCAAATCAAGGATACACACGAAGCATTGGCCATTACCATGATAAAAACAAAGCTGAAAGGTACAGCAAGGAATTTTATTAGTAATGAGACCACGATCGAACAAATAAAAAACAAATTAAAGACCGCAATAAAGGGTGAATCAGTGGAGGTTTTGACCGCTAAACTACTGAACATCCAACAGCGTAGCAAAACTGCTAACCAATACACAGCGGAAATTGAAAAAATCACAAGATCATTAGAAGGAGCATATATCTCTGATGGATTAAACCCAGACTTAGCCACGAGATATGCAACACAGGCAGCAGTTAAAGCCATGCGTAAAAACTGCTCTAATGACAAGGTCAAAATGATCATGCAAGCAGGAAAGTTCACGACAATGAACGATGCAATCTCCAAATTTATCAACAGCTGTACAGAAATAGCGAACAGCACAAACAAAAACTTGCATAGACGCCAACAAAATTACTCCAGAAGTAATTATCACACGAATAGCCAAAGTAATAATTACAGAAGAAATAAAATGCAATCAGCTAAAAATTAAAGAAAATTAAACTAGCTCGTTTTCGAAAGAAAATTTGTAGCATAAAAACCGATTGTTGAGGATAAGATTGACTTAGGACAATACTTTACCAGGCTGAAATAAGCCGGCAATCCGGGAAAAATGAAAAATACAGTTGTCCATAGGGACAAATTGTTTAAATAATAATTACTCGAGTAGAAGCATTTATTAAATAAAAAATTGGTACCAAGTTCTCCAAAAAATTAAGACCACAATAACTCTGCAGGTTATGCACGTGACGATGATCCTGTTTATGGTGCCGCCCAGGAATCACCGAATAACGAATAAAAAAAAAAAAAAAAAAATAAGAGTATTAGACATGCATAACAAATTACCTGACTCACAAACCCGATGTAAAAAGAAAATTTAATCAACCAACAATACATATATATAAAGTTTAATATATAAATAAAGAAAATTTAATCAACCAACAATACATATATATAAAGTTTAATATATAAATAAAGAAGATTTAATTAACCAATGATACATATAAAGCGTAATATAAAACAAATAAAAACTAAAAATAAAAATTGTATTAAAATATCAGTAAGAAAATTAATTTTAATCTCCTCTTATCAGTAAGAATAACATTTTTTTTCTCAATTCCCTGCATAAGTAATAAAACTACTTTTAAATTCCCTGTATCATAAAAATATTAGTAAGGAAATTAACATAGGAGATTTAGTTTTAGTTAGAGAAGAGGCCTCTCATAAGTTAGAGAATAGATATACAGGACACTATAAAGTTAAAGCAATTGATAAAAATAACAACTATACATTAATTCCACATAGCATAGGAGATAGTAATAAAAACAAAAAGGAAATCGTAATTCATAAGAATAGGCTTAAACCAATTTAAAAAACATTTAAAAATAAGCATAGCACTTTATCCATAATAAATTCGTAATACAAAAAAAAGAGGCATTTTTTTTTACACAGGCATTCAAATTTACTCAATCCGATATACGGCACAAGCCGTATACAAACAAACACAAAACAATGGTAACAAGACACTAAACAATTAAAATTTTGTCAATCCAAACAAAACGTCAAACGGTTCATTAACTCAGAAAAATAGACATATATAGTTGATTACAAATATATATATCTATTTTTTTTAAGGGGGAAGGTGTAGTATTACATAAACACACCGCCCTTTTTCGTCTAATTGTCATGTGCACAAAAATGCATAAACAAATAAGAGTGTAAACAACAACACTTTACCCAAATTAGTTACAATGAACTCAACGGGAGTTTATGCAAAGACAGCACATGCCGCATATAGCGAGAGTCTTGTTACACTTGTGCGGATGGTCAAAGACACCGCCAAAGACAGTCGCATTGCATAACTGAGTCACAACGCCAGTTCGCCAGTTGGCCAATACGACTGTCATACCGACACATTTATTGTATACTGTAAATAGTTTGTAAGTATTAGTGTAAGAATTTTGTATAAAAGAAAGTTAAGTCAATAAAGAATAACATTCACTGATCGAACTTCCAAAGTTTAATTGATCGTGGCTATAACACCATAGGAAATTTGTTCACCTCATTTTACTCTGACGAAAAATGTTTTCAATTAGCACACAGCCAAAGGCAGCCAGAGGCTTCATTAGCATGAAAAACTATCAAAAATAAGAAAAGTTGTATGACAGCGCCATCTACCGTAAGAATTAGGTAAAAATTTATGTCAAAAATGAGTTCCTCGATCCAAAGAAAAGCGAAATACAAAAAAAACATCTAAAATTGCATCATTTGATCAAGTTTTAATCAATTTTTCGCATACACAAGGTTACCAACTTTAAATAAAAATAGAAAAGATTCCAGACCTATATTATCCAAAAAACCAATATGAGGTTTTGATATGGGAGCGCTAAAGTTTCATTTTCAATTGGTTTCATCAATTACGTAGAATCTTGTTGCACAGTGTAATTGATAGTGTGATTGTTTTTGGTTTTTATACACATTCTATTTTATGCTGTATTTTTACCTGCATTAGAAATAATGTATAAACATAAAATAGAATGTGTATAAAAACCAAAAACAATCACACTATCAATTATTATTATGTGTAGTTGCACTTGATAGTTGTTGGTTAATATGGAAAACCTTCAATATTTACCATCTTTAACAGCTGGCAACCCTAACTTGCGGCCAGATTTATTTAGACAACCCTATACCATAATAATCAGAAAAAAATTACCTAAATTTTGATCTATAAAAGATCAATATACGGGGTCTGGTACGATATGTCGAAAAAAAAGAAGTCGAAACTAAAAATGTCGAAAAAAAAATGTCGAAAAAAAATTTGCCGAAAACACAAAAGGTCGAAAAAAAAAATGTCTCGAAAGAAAATGTCGAATGAAAAAATGTCGAAAAAAAATATATAAGATGTAGAAACAATGTAATGAATGATGTGTAAAATTCGCGCGAGTTTAACACATCATTCATTTCATTGTTTCTACATCTTATATATTAATGTTGAGTATTATTTTTCTAGTGTTTTGCAATAGCTCTTGCAAGCAAATATAAAACCTAACGGTAAAGTTACAAGCACAAACTCTTAAGCTCTTCTCAATATAATTAACAACAACCTCTCAGAAACGAATCTCCGGTTTAAAGATGTCAGACAAATTTTGATTTTTGGCGACTTTTATAGTCACGTAAATATTTGATGTATCGATGTTTCTATAAAAATTGTGAAGTTTTGAACGTTTAAACGTTATTTCGGTTTCTCACTTGTCCAAAAACAAAAGTAAATTGGACCAACATCTTTTCCTTGTTCAAAAATATGCACGTAATTAGAAAAATATACACATTTTAGAAAACTTCTAACCAAGTCGAAGCATCGATGTACATATATAGCGAAACAAATGTACTTTGCATCAAAGACACATCGATTTATTTTTGCCATTGGTGACTCCAGCATAGTTTAGCTCAATAAGATAACGGTAACTTTCTCGAAATGATCATTACCAAATGATTAGTGTTATGCTTTTAATAAGTACAAATCATAAGTCATTCTCAATCTTAATTTTTACATGTGCAGTTTGTAGCCCGAAAATGTCTGAGAATATTTCTGTTGCTACCTCTAAGAAGGGGAAAATTTGAATAGACTTTGTATTGGAAAATGGTTGAAAAGTTCTTGGTAAGAGGTAAGGAAGTGATAAATAATTGTATACTGTCATAAAACACGTTGTTAAACTCAAATTTCCGAAGTTTTACATTAAGCATCCAAATTTCGACCTTTTTCGGTCATTTGCATTTTTTCGACATTTTTTTTTTCGGTCAAAAATCTCTTCGGTTTTTTAAAATTTTTTTAAATTCGGTCTTGGAAATTCGACATTTTTTTTTCGACATATCGTACGGGACCCCAATATACGTTATGGGTGTAAAAATGTATCGAAATCATACCTGCTTATACCAGGCTGCGGAGAGGTGCGGGCAACGGCAACCCCGATTTTTTTAAGTCTTTACACCTATTGCCGCGAAGTGAACGATATTTTATCTCAAAACTTGATGGGTGAAATTTTTCCCGCAAAATTAATTAATAATAATTTAATTAAAAATACTAGCGGCCACATTTTGATTGGCAACCTGGTGAATTTTTATTCTCGTAATCATAAATATGAGTAAAAATATTGATTTTAGCATGTACTCGATGACAACACAAATCTGCAGCCGGATCTCGTACTAGTACGCTTTATTCACTACTAAAAACCGTAGTACAATATCGCGGGTTAATTCACTGTTCAGTACTTCACTATACAACACTTCAAAACAAACTGATTGAGGTGCGTTGTCTTTGCGCGGTTTATATACCCTAGCAAACAGCAGCTTCACAACCTAGAAATGTCTACACATTTCTGGTTTATTCGTGCAACAGTGTTCTCGAAGCGTTTATCTATCGTCATCTCCTCTTTGTGCCACATTCGCAAACACGCGAGCTGCCTCTCCCTCTCTCGCTCTGTTGTTGTTGTTGTAGCGAGGTGTAGCCCTGCCTAAATGTCAGACAGGGTCACCCCGAGTCTATTGCTCTTGGCCGGGTCGATATAAGAAAACGGCCCGGGTCGTTTCGGCACGATGGGTACAGCACAAGTACTGGTACCGTTCTCGTAGAACCGGCAATACAAGAAACTAGCCGTGTGGGCTATGTAGGTCATTTAGCGTTACCCAGGGTGCACCAACTGGGAGGCGACCTACTTTTACACCCCTCGCTCTCACGTCATGTATATCTAAACGGCTGTAGTAGGGGTAGTGACGCTAGTGATGGAAATACGCTAGAGTTGGGAGATGAGCGATTCTTGAGAACATTCGCCACACTGCCCTCCACCTAAGTCTGATCGTCCCGATCAGACACATTTCCCGATCCAAACGTTGCTAGCCTCTCCAGGTGAACCACCTTCATTTTGTTTCGTGGTCTTCCAACAGTTTGTATGCGGTAGACAACATCATTTATCCGCTTTATTACTTTATATGGGCCTTCCCAGTTACATTGCAGTTTTGGGGACAAACCTTTCTTTCGTTGTGGGTTGTATAACAGCACTAAATCTCCTTCTTTAAAACCTTCCGAGTTGATGGCTTTGTCGTATCTGGCTTTCATCTTATCACTCATGATCTTCGTCCGTTGTCTTACAAGATCGTGTATTTCTCTCATTTCTTCTTCCAAGATGCTAGTGGATTTCCTGGCATTTATTCCTTCATCAGCATTTATCCCAAACTTCAAGTCAGCTGGCAACCGCAGATCATTCCCAAAAATTACTTTTGCCGGAGTCTGAAACGTTGTTTCATGTATTGCCGAGCGATATGCCATCAGGAACAAGGAGATGTGCGTATCCCAATCTTTCTGGAACTTATCCACTACTTTCCTCATGTGCTCTTCCAAGGTTCGATTGAAACGTTCCACCATGCCATCTGACTGAGGATGAATGCAGTTGTTCGAGTTTTCCGAATACCCAATATCTTGCACATTTCTTGGAATACGACTGATTCGAAATTCCTGCCTTGGTCAGAATGTAACTCCATCGGTACACCAAACCTCGCTATCCAATTGTTAGTGAACACCTCTGCAATGGTTTCTGCCTCTTGATTTGGAATCGGCCATTTGCTGAAATAGTCCATAACAACTAATACGTACTTGTTCCCGAGTTTGCTAGTAGGAAATGGACCAGCTACATCCATGGCAATCCTCTCAAACGGTGCACCTGTGGTGTACTGCTTCATCTGTCCATGGCTTCTCGACTTCGGACCCTTTGCTTTGATGCACACCTCACAGTTGGCAATCCACTCCGCGATCGACTGCCGGCAACCAACCCAATAGAATCTCTGCTTGACTTTCTCCAACGTTTTCGTGACTCCGAGATGACCTCCACTTGGACCATTATGTAGCTCATTCAAAACATCGGAGATTTTCTTCCTTGGGACAACTACCAGCTTCTGAGCACATTGACAATCTTCGCTTTCCCATACTCTATGTAAGCAACCGGATACCAGTTTCAGACTGCTCCACTGTGCCCAATATGACTTGGCAACAGGACTCTCTGCTGACATCTCCTCTCTTGTTGGTGTTGTTACACCAAACCTCGCTATCCAATTGTTAGTGAACACCTCTGCAATGGTTTCTGCCTCTTGATTTGGAATCGGGTAAACTTCTGGCCATTTGCGGAAATAGTCCATAACAACTAATACGTACTTGTTCCCGAGTTTGCTAGTAGGAAATGGACCAGCTACATCCATGGCAATCCTCTCAAACGCACCTGTGTTGTACTGATTCATCTGTCCATGGCTTCTCCACTTCGGACCCTTTGCTTTGATGCACACCTCACAGTTGGCAATCCACTCCGCCTCGACTGCCGGCAACCAAGCCAATAGAATCTCTGCTTGACTTTCTCCAACGTTTTCGTGACTCCGAGCTCATTCAAAACATCGGAGATTTTCTTCCTTGGGACAACTACCAGCTTCCGAGCACAGTTTCAGACTGCTCCACTGTGCCCAATATGACTTGGCAACAGGACTCTCTGCTGACATCTCCTCTCTTGTTGGTGTTGTTGTTGTTGTTGTTGTTAACAATGCATTGCCCTGTCTAGAGTGTATGATCATTCCGAAGATCTTCATCAAGCTCTTCTAAGGGGAGTCCAAGGAAACGTGGACTCAGTCCAAGGAAACGTGGCACCCCCTGTCTAATACGTCTAGGTTTTGATGTTGCGTTTCTAAAGTTAACCGACGCCTGCCGTCCATTCAAGTAATTAGCGGTCCATCTCTTTAACCCATCAGGTATCTGTGTTTCAAACAGATCTTGTATGAGAGTGGCATGGTTGACTGTGTCAAAAGCTTTCGACAGGTCAAGTGCCACTAACACAGTCCTGTGATTTGGTTGGTTTTGATTTAGGCCGCTATTTATTTGCGTTGTAATGGAATTGAGTGCGGTGGTGGTGCTGTGCAGCTTACGGAAGCCATGTTGATGACTAGCCAGGTGCAGATTTGCAGTATAATACGGGAGCAAAATGGACTCTAGCATCTTCACTACCGGCGACAAAAGTGATATAGGGCGATATGAATCGCCTATGTTTGCCGGTTTTCTAGGTTTTAGTAATGGAACCACTCTCGCCTTTTTCCATATTTCAGGAATGACGAAAGTGTTCAGTGAAAGACTGAATAGAGCCGCTAAGTATTTGTGTCCCTCCTGGCCTAGATGTTTCAGCATCTTCATGGCAATGCCGTCGGGGCCGATGGATTTTGAGGGCTTAGCCTGTCTGATGGCTTCCTTGACCTCTGAGGCAGTGATGACAATGGGCGTATTTTGGTTTTTATATTTACGCGCCTGTCGCATGGTTCTACGTTTAGCTCTATCGGGCGGGGAATGTAGTACAAATTGTCTACAGAAGGAGTTCGCACATCCCCTAGGGTCCTTCTTCACCCTGTCACCGAAAGTAATATCTACTTTATCCTTGTGTTGCGTTGGATTAGATAGAGCTTTGACCGTAGTCCATAATTTGCCAACACCATCAGAGAGGTTGCATTTCTCTAGGTGTTGTTTCCATTTGGCCAGTTTATGTTTATCGACCAACCTACGAATTTCCTGGTTGAGATACCTTATACGGGGGTCTGCGGGATTGAGACTTCACACTTCATCTCTTTCTCTAGCCATGGCCTCTGCCTCCGCGGGGAAATTTGGTCTTATTTGAGATATTCGACCCGCAGGAATGAAGCGTTTAGAGGCCAAGTCAATGATGTTGCGGAAGTCTCGTTCGCCTTTGCGTACGTCCGTAGGAATGGATAGAGCAGCCAAGGATTCATCCGTATATGTCTGAAAACTGTCCCAGTCCGCTTTGGTAAAGTTAATATATGTACCATGCTCAGGTGTAATAAAGTCCGTCGGTCGTTCGATGGTAATGACTATAGGGAGATGGTCAGACGCCAACGTGAGTATGGGTCGCCAATTGGTGTTGTTCAAAAGTCCTGCACTTACGATGGAAATATCTGGCGAACTATAGCAGTTACCCGATACTCTCGTTGGGGCGTCTCCGTTCAATGTACAGAAACCCGTATCATCTATTTGTTCTGCAAGTACATGCCCCCTATTGTCTGCTGGCAAGTTTGAGTGCCACATGTCGTGGTGCGCATTGAAGTCGCCCAGGATCACGCGGTTATCTCCTCGTAATAGCAAGCTAATGTCGGGGTGATAACCGGTGGGGCAACTTGA
This sequence comes from Campiglossa producta, assembly GCA_964058755.1. Taxonomy (NCBI): domain Eukaryota; kingdom Metazoa; phylum Arthropoda; class Insecta; order Diptera; family Tephritidae; genus Campiglossa; species Campiglossa producta. The sequence continues at coordinate 42,606,786 of CAXKVI010000003.1, read as the reverse complement.
GACAGGGGGTATGTAGATGTTAATGATTTGCAGATCGACATCTCCTGTACGGATGGTAATACCTTGGCTTTCTAAGATATCATCCGTTCCTTCGATGTCGGTAGCAAATAGATGATACTGTACAGAGTTGTGCGTTATGAACGCTAGACCACCTCCCAGACCTCCTGTTACTCTATGACGGTCTTTCCGGTGGATGTTATATCCGGCATAGGTAATGAGGTCCGACCTAGGACTGAGCTTGGTTTCTTGGTTGATGTAGAAACAGAGAGAGACTGGTGCTCGGAGTTGCTCATGTCTAAACTGCTCCGGTGGGAGCGAGAGTGTTGAGCTGCTGCGCGTGATGTTGACGCCATAAGGCACGAGCAACAGTCTGGAGTGGCGGGTATAGCAGAAGTGCTGCTAGTCGTTAAGACATTGAGCGCGTTTCGAATGCACAATAGTTGTAAACTGTTGGATCGGTTGATTAGTAATCGGTTTGGTGATCGAAATTGTGCTTTCGAAACGATACGTTGCGCATACGTTGAGTCAAATGTCAGATAGCATCAACAAAAAAATAAACAATAATTTTGTGAAAGCGTGTGAAGTGTCTCCATCACTGTTTTTATTCATTAATAATAAATAAATGGAAATTTGCAAAAAAAAGCGCCGAAGATTTTTTTTCCATAACCTAGCTATCGAACTCTCAAACAATCGATAAATACGTTGAGTGAAGGTAGCGAAAAAATTTTATGATTAGCATTTTGACGTAAAATTCAAACTGTTTGATGGATCAGAACTACTCAACTGTGCGTTTCCAAAGTAATCACTGATTACTTATCGAAACAGTTGCGCTTCGAAACGCGCCCATTATTATCTATATATTAATAGGCTAACACTCTCCCCATATTCGTATAGTATTTATGGATAGATCTCTATAAAATTTATAGTGGAAACTTAGAATGGACTAATCTGGTGTCTCACCAAAAAAAATTTTTAAAATTATTTTTAGTTTATTTGTTATTAAAGAAAAAATAGGTCTCCAAACTCTCCAGCTATTTTGTTATCTCTACATTCTGTTATACCCGAACTATACACATCACTATTCAGCAGTCTTATAAAACTCCCAAAGACACACCTACCGCTCATTTCCTTACACACACACGTACATATCTATGCAATGATCCAGCAGCTGCCACTTGCTTTTATTTTTGTGCCAAAAAAAACAAAATGTACCAAATCATATCATCTTCGGCATCTAAACACCATTTGTAAGCTAAGAAATCCAGCTTCACTTCTGGCTTTATATATTTAACTTTTTGCCTATTGGTAAAGTTTATTTTTTTAACGATATGATTTTGTAAGAAAATTCCACAATGTTAAGATCGAAATTTAAATATCGTACGACTTTAACTAAAGAACAATTTTACATGACACTAATGCTGATATCGTTGAACATGTTTATACCCTTGCACAGAATACTGTAAAAGTGTGATGAAAGTGTACCCGTTCTACATGAAACTGCTATATCGATAAAACGAACAAAAAACATCAACCATATTCAATTGTTATTGCAAAATCCAATTTTTTTTCACCAAATTTATCTGTCAAATAAAATTTTCGTCAGCTGATTTTCAGTGCAACCAACTACCCTGTCAAAGCTTCATAGGGTAAAAAGTGTGAGTTTTTTAAGAAATGAAAACATATTCTGTTTAACGTTTTACCTTCATTTTGCAAACGAAAACGGAAAATTGAAGAGTGTAAAAAATGCGAAATCACCATAACACTACTTTTTTTTACGAAAAACACATTTTTGGGTATTTGTTTTCTTAAGGGGTCAACCGCCAATAAATTAGCTAAAATTATGGGAGATAGCTCAAAAGACAGGTTTGGCCTCAGGATCACGAGTCCGGAAGCGCTTTTTTAATTTTCTGTTTCAAAAAATCGAAAAATGACCCACGGCACGAATTTTTTCGCACGTTTTTAGGTACAGCCTAATAAAATACAACAACCACATGAAAACTTGCCACTTTGATTGCAAATATCTCTTCAGAGAAGCAAAATATTAAAAAGCGCTTCCGGATTCGTGATCCTGAGGCCAAACCCCGTCTTTTGAGCTATCTCCCATAATTTTAGCTAATTTATTAGCAGTTGATACCTAAAGGAAACAAATACCCATTTTTGCTTTGATTATTTGATGTTCTAAGCTTTTCTCGATTTTTTTAATTCACTTATGAAATTTTTAGGGGGTTAAATATTGGAAAAGTATATTTTCTAAGCAGAAAATATATTTTTCATACAGTTGAAGATTGTCCAGAAAAATATCCCCAATCGTCTCATTTAAAGCAAAGCTGTAATTAGACGCTGGCGAGTATAAGTATAATTGACAGAACTCTGATTTTTTTTCAATTTTCCTTGCTTAAAAAATAAAATGAAAACGAAAAATTAAAAAAAAAAAGAAACAGTTTTTAATTTTTGCTTCCACCGAGAATCGAATATAGGTGTCCTGCAAGTAGTAAACATATATACCCATTCTGGTATAAAAAGGGTAAAATTAGTCTCTTCATAGGATGCGACCAATTTATTCCATCTAAAAGAGACTAAAAAAGTAGTAGTCTACTTTTCCTCTGGATTGAACCCGGACTAATCGTATTTTTTGCAGGGAAATACCATACGAACTTTTACTAATGCACCTTTTTACATAAGTAACTCCACTTTTTCGTATGAAACCACATTTTTTCTTTTGATAATTTAATGTGCTAAGCTTTTTCGATTTTTAAGTAGTTTTTTTATTTATGAAATTTTTAGAGAAATAAAATATTGGAAAAGTATATCTTCTAAGCAGAAAATGTATTTTTCATACAAAAACGTGAAGTTAGTTGTATAGAAGTAAAAATTTTGATCCCAACACCAGAATTGTAATATCAAAAAATAGCTTTAAAAAAATTTGTTTAAAAGAAAAATATTAAAATTCATGCAAAGGAATGTAAAGCAGGAGTTATTAGCTTTCAAATGTTGTTAAAAAAATCTGTAGCATTACTACAAGCCGAAACATAATAATTTTAGTTGGTGCATGCTTTCATCACCTTAGGAAAAATTGCAGTATCTATATAATAATACGTTAACACTCTCCCCATACAAACAGTCGTAACCCAATTTCGTATAGTATTTATGGATAGATCTCTATAAAATTTATATTGGAAACTTAGAATGGACTAATCTGGTGTCTCACCAAAAAAAACTTCTAAAATTATTTTTAGTTTATTTGTTATTAAACAAAAAAGAGGTCTCCAAACTCTCCAGCTATTTTTTTATCTCCACATTCTGTTATACCCGAACTATACATCACTATTCAGCACTCTTATAAAACTCCCAAAGACACACCCATCCGCTCATTCCCTTACACACAAATGTACATATCTATGCAATGATCCAGCAGCTGCCACTTGCTTTTATTTTTGTGCCAAAAAAACTACAAAATGTACCAAGTCATATAATCTTCGGCATCTAAACACCATTTGTAAGCTAAGAAATCCAGCTTCACTTCTGGCTTTATATATTTAACTTTTTGCCTATTGGTAAAGTTTATTTTTTTAACGATATAATTTTGTAAGAAAATTTCACAATGTTAAGATCGAAATTTTAATAACGTACGGACTTTAACTAAAGAACAATTTTACATGACACTAATGCTGATTTCGTTGAACATGTTTACACCCTTGCACAGAACACTGTAAAAGTGTGATAGAAGTATACCCGTTCTACATGAACCTGCTATCGATAAAACGAAAAAAAAACACTGCCCCGTTTCCTACGCTATGTGCATGAATAATTAGGTTTCGCTCATCACCCATATTTATTTCTTTTGCAAAATCCAATTTAACCCACCAAATTTATCTGTCAATTAAAATTTTCGTCAGCTGATTTTCAACAAGCTACCCTGTCAAATCTTCTACCTTTTTTTACGAAAAACACATTTTTACTTTAGACTATGTTTGTACGGGAAATATGTATATTAAGAGAGAGTTGAAGAAAATTTCAGATGGTCGAATTTCGACCACGGGCGATCCTAGTTATTATTATTAGTATTGCTACTAGAAAGTGGCGGTAGGGGTGCGCTTGAACGGCGCTTACCTCGGGAGGATGATAGTTTCGGAATGGGACAAAACATACTAAACAGGGCCGTTCGTTTTGCTCGATTCCTTGCATCATGTTGATCCATGTTCCATTCGTTCGTAGATGTTATAGTCATCAGCCGCACATCTATAACATCTTCTTTGGCCTCAGCTTTCGAACAATGCTTGCATTCTAGGTTACATGGTCGCCGGGACATTGCCTTTGCGATGCTCTATGGAAAAGTCATAACTTTGTAGTCGCTCTATCCACCGTGCCAATTGACCTTCCGGATTACGGAACTGCAAAAGCCATTTCAACGCTGCATGGTCTGTCCTGACGTGGAATCGCTGTCCATAGAGATACTTGTGGAAATGTTTGATGCACTCCATCAATGCCAGTAGTTCTCTTCGTGTTACACAATAGTTCCTTTCGGGCTTTCCAATTGTGCGGCTATAGTACGCCACTACCTCCTCCTGCCCATCGACAATCTGTGACAAAACTCCTCCAATCGCATAACCACTTGCATCTGTATCCAGAATAAACGTTGAACCTGGGATTGGATACGCTAACATTGGGGCAGTGCAAAGCCACTTCATGTTCCTTCTTCCAATCAAATGACTTATTCTTTCGGGTCAACTCATGAAGGCTACTGGCTACGCTGGCGAAATTCGGTACAAATCGGCGATAATACGTGCACAGTCCAAGGAAACTTCGTAACTCATGCAAATCGTTGGGTCTTGGCTAATCCTTTACTGCATCGATCTTCTCTTTAGCCGTGCAAATTCCCTCCGTAGTAACCTTGTGACACAAGTAACTTACTTCCTTCTTGAACAATGCACACTTTTTGGGACTTAATTTCAGACCGGCGTCAGCTATCCTTTGGAAAACTTCCTCCAAGTTCTTAAGGTGTTCCCCAAAGCTTTTTCCCAGCACGATGATGTCATCCAGGTACACCAAACATGTTTTCCAATGCAGTCCTTTCAATACTTGATCCATTAGTCTCTCAAACTTAGCTGGAGCGTTACATAGTCCAAAGGGCATTACCGTAAATTGCCACAGCCCCTCTCCAACGCTGAAGGCTGTCTTTTCCTTATCCTCATCTTTAACCTCCACTTGCCAATAGCCGCTTTTCAAGTCCAATGTAGAGAACCACTTCGTACCAGATAGTGAGTCCAGAGTATCGTCAATTCTTGGTAGTGGATAGCTGTCCTTTTTCGTTACGTCGTTCAACTTCCGGTAGTCCACACAGAACCGCATTTTTCCATCCTTTTTCTTTACTAGCACTACTGGTGAGCTCCATGGACTAGCTTATGGTTCGATCACGCCACTCTCACTCATTTCCTGTATAATTTCTCTTACCACTTCGAGGAGCTTGGCGGATTGGTCTCGCATCGCCGGTATCAATTTGATGCTTCACTACATTGGTTCGACCTGGTCTAGAGCCATCCTTGTCAAATATGCTAGAGTACTTTAATAGAAGTTGTTTCGCCTTGTTCTGGTGGTCTTTTTCGAGCTCCTCTGTCCATGCCGTGATATCATCCGAAAGAGCGATATTGCTGGTAGAAATATTTTCCTGGAGCTGTTCACAATTTATAACCACCTCCACTTCCTGACATTGTCCCAATATAGCTCCTTTGGAAAGCTTGATCGGCGATCGGAACTCATTTAGTACTCTTGCTGGTATACATCCATCTTGTTTTGTCATAGCCAGTGTTTTTCCTACTAATATATCCGTCTTTGATTTGTTTGCTGCCTCGTCAACCCACAATTTGTTTGTCCCATAATCTCCATCAATCCTTTCCCAAACGACTGCCTCCGACTTTGGCGGAATTTGTTGGCTATCCTCCACGAGTACCCGCTTACTGATGCACTTGGTCTCGTAACCAAAATTGAGTGGTACATCCATGTTCTTATAGCTCATAATCCTGTTTTGCATGTCGATCTTGATGCCTTGGTTGCTTAAGAAATCCACACCAACTATGATCTCATCAACAATATCTGCCACTAAAGAATTGTGCTGTACGGTGACATTTCCAATTGCGATTTCACATGTTACTTACTTCTCCTTGTACTTGGGTGTCCTCACCAGTCGCCGTACCTTGCTCCATGTTATGGGTTCACTTCTTTGTTGACTAAATCAGTTCGAATGATGGAAGGAGATGCGCCCGTATCAATAGTCTGTAAACGCTCCTTTCCGTCCACGAGTCCTCCAACAGTAACATTACTCGACTTCCTTCCGATCTGTGAGACAGAGATTATGGGGCATCCAATTGCGGGAGCCATCCTACGCCCCTTGCGGCTGACTCTCTTTAGTTTAACGGTTGGTTGGATTGGGAGACTTGCTCATCTCCTTCAGCCTTGTGCTTACGTCGGCTGGCATTACTGGAATTATTGCAGCTAGATCCAGACCCACAATAACGTGCAATATAATCAGATTTTCCGCACTTGAAGCATTTAGTGGCCGCTTCATTTTTCTGTTGCTTTCCGTTTATTGCTTCTAGGATTGCGTCCACCCATTCTGGTCATTCTACTTCCACACGATGAGCTTTGTACGCTGGTTTGGACAAAAGTGATGTTGTTTCTTGAGTTAGAGCATGTGATACCGTCTCCGCAAATGATCTCTTTGGATTTGCATAGGTGGCCCGCTTCGTCTCCACGTCACGTATTCCATTTATGAAACTTTGGATTTTCACCCTCTCTTATGTATTCCACTGCTGCGTCTGCGTTTGCTAGATGAGCCAACCTCTCGATGTCCGATGCAAACTCCTGTAATGTTTCGTTAGCCTTCTGGAAGCGATTCTGTAGCTCTATTTGATATATCTACCTTCTATGCTCGCTGCCGTAACGTCTTTGCAGGTCCTTTCAATGCCACAAATAAAGCAGCGACTTTGTCCTCAGCGCCCCAGTTCAAAGCTGCTGTCTTCTCAAATTGTAGCTTAAATACCTGGAAAGGAACAGAACCGTCAAAGGATGGGGTTTTTACCTTGGGTGTGCTTGTTGAAACAGATGGACGATTCAGCTGCAACTCTTGGATACGTCCTCTCAGCGCATTGACTTCAGCGTCCATTTTATCTTGGAGCTCTGCAATCTTTGCATCTTGTGCTTCCAGTTTTGAGGAAACCATTACCTCCTGCGCTTCCAACTGCGAACTGATAAATGACCGCTGTTCCTCCATTTGAGCGGAGATCTGTTCCAGCCGAGTTGTCATGCAAGTTTTCTGTTCTTCCAACTGAGATGCCATGTCTGTCTTCTGTTCCTCCAACTTTGATGCCATGCGTGTATCTTGTTGTTCCAACTGAGATGACATGGTTGATGTTATGTTGTTTGACATCTGAGCCAAGGCAGCCAATAAAGAGTTTGCGTCCACATTTGCCACTGAATCCGGAGAGTCCTTTTGCTCTTCTATTTTCGTCGCTCCCTCTTCCGAATGTTGAAAAACATGATCGTCAACGTTGATTCCTTCCGCTTCCATAGCCTCGCGTAGACGTGATTGTAGCTCTGGCTTATTGCCTGTTGTTACCAATCCCCGTTTCTCCAACTCGTTTTTGAGTTGCTGCATCTTCAATTCATTAAACTTTGCCATATCCTTGCAATGTCCTTGTTACCTTTACAATGTCCTTGTTATCCTTGCAATATCCTTGTTGACTTTACAATGTCCTTGTTATCCTGTATTTATTTAACAATACCGCTACTGACACCAATTGTGACGAATTCGATGAATCCTCGATTATTTTCCTTGAGTTCGATCACTGTACGTTAAATAAAACAATCAGATGCTGCTTAATAAGTAGTACGCTTTATTCACTACTAAAAACCGGAGTACAATATCGCGGGTTAATTCACTGTTCAGTACTTCACTGTACAAAACTTCAAAACAAACTGATTGAGGTGCGTTGTCTTTGCGCGGTTTATATACCCTAGCAAACAGCAGCTTCACAACCCACAATAGTGTGGCGAATGTTCTCGAGAATCGCTCATCTCCCAACTCTAGCGTATTTCCATCACTAGCGTCACTACCACAACTACAGCTGTTTAGATACATGACGTGAGAGCGAGAGAGGGAGAGGCAGCTCGCATGTTTGCGAATGTGGCACAAAGAGGAGATGACGATAGATAAACGTTTCGAGAACACTGTTGCACGAATAAACCAGAAATGTGTAGACATTTCTAGGTTGTGAAGCTGCTGTCTGCTAGGGTATATAAACCGCGCAAAGACAACGCACATCAATCAGTTTATTTTGAAGTGTTGTACAGTGAAGTAGGTAGCTAGGTAGAAGTGGCTGCCGCAAAGGCACACCTAGGCCAGTAATAAAAGGCCCGTTGTGATACCACCAAACACTAGGAAAGTCAGTCCCGGGGCCCGGCCATATGGAAAATCCCAGTGCTGTCGGGACTCTCCATATAGCCGAAACCCGGGACTGACACTCCTAACCGACACCGCTACCCCTCCTCGAACCATTTTGATAACTTGATGAATGCCATCAAGTCCTTTATGTCTAGCTCCGCGACCTGGCTTAAGCTAACCAGGAAGGGAACTCCCAGAGAGCGCCTTCTCGCTCCGCTTAAGTCCGGGCAGTTGCAGATGAGGTGCTCCACCGTTTCCTCTTCCTCATCATCTTTGCAACTCCTGCAGCATCGTCGGTAGGGAACGCCTAGCCTTGCTGCGTGCCTACCAATAAGGCAGTGCCTATAAAGGACAAGCTCCACCTTTCCCGGGTTGATGCTAAGTCCGCAGCGAGAGGACCATGAAGAAACTTCTCGCAGTGCTACTTGCATCAAGTCACACAGGGTTTGTGGGAATTTGCCCCTATATGCAATAGTTAAATCGTCTGCATATGCCACTATCTTCCCGCCCCCCACCTTGTGTCTCGTAGCAGCGAGTTTACGGTGAGGTTCCATAGGAGCGGGGAGAGAACACCACCCTGAGGCGTTCCTCTTGTGACATAGCATACTCCTTTTCGTGCAATGATTTTTCAACAATAGAGACTAGGCTGTGGAGCGCAGTTTCCGTTGATTTACCTTTGGTGTATGCATGTTGATAGCTAGAAATAAGGTTGCTATCAATAGTAGAGGAGAGATAATCGTTAATTATCCTCTCGAAGGTTTTAAGTGCAAAAGACGAGAGACTGATCGGTCTGTAGTCTTTAGGCTCATAGTGTGAGGCCTTCCCAGCCTTTGGAATAAAGACTACCGTGGCGCTTCTCCAGGAGCACGGAATGTAATTAAGAGCCAGGCAGGCTGAATAGAGAACTACCAGCCATTTAGCTGATATTTCCAGCGTGTTTATGAGTTGTGCGGGGAAAATCCCGTCTGGCCCAGCTGCCTTGAACGCCTCAAAGCTTTTGATTGCCCACCTTACCCTTTCCTCCGTAATGGGTATGTTTACCGCCAGGTTTGTTGCAGATGCTACAGGTGCATCATACAAGTTCCCCGGAAAGTGTGTGTTCAGGAGCAGCTCCAGGGTTTCCCCTTCCGTGCTGGTCCAAGATCCGTCAGGCTTCCGTAAATAGCTAATGGCTGTTTGAGTTTTTGATAGCACTCGTCTAAGTCTCGCTGTATCATCGACTTTTTCGACCCCGGTGCAGAAATTTCTCCACGAAGTTCTCTTCGCTTGCCTTAGAGCCTTTTTATAGGCCCTCAGTTTAGCTTTATATTCGAGCCATTCAGGCTCCGTACCGATGCTCTTGGCCTTGTTAAATTGCTTCCTGCATGATATACGGAACGAATCCAGGTCGTAAGACCACCAGTGGGGTCTATGTTTGCCGCGTGGTTTTGGTACTGGACAAGCCTGCTCTAGGGCATTTGAGAGCGCCGTTGTAAAGGTCGTTACCAGATCATCCAGTTCTCCCACTGATGAGGGGGCTTGTGGAGGTAATACTGGTAGGTCCCTAGCTAATATTTGGTTATGTAGCTGCCAGTTAGTGTTGCGTGGATTTCGTTTCATAACTGGCTGCTCAGCAATAAAGTCTAACACAATTTCTATGTACCGATGGTCAGAAAATGAATGCTCATCAAGAACACGCCATTTTCTGACCCACTCATAAGCGCCTTCGCTACAAACAGTGAGGTCTATAACCTCCCTACGAGCTTTAGTTATAAAAGTAGGCTCGCTACCCACGTTACAAACCACCAGGTTAGTTGTTAGTAGGTAGTCAAACAGAGACTCGCCCCTAGCGTTAATATCGGAGCTTCCCCACTGGACGTGATGAGCATTAGCGTCAGCTCCAATAATAAGATGGCCCGTACAGAAATTATCCACCAGATCTTTCACCTCCTTTTGTGGAGGAGGTTCTTCGGCGTCATAGGGCATATAGACCGACGCCATCGTTAGGCTGGTGCTGCCGACTGTTAAGCTGGCAGCTGTAACGTCACCATTTGAGTAGTTAGGTAATAGAAAGGTGTTTAGCTCAGACTTTACCAAAATACAGGTTCTGACCTTGCCCTCATCATTGGCTTGGATGAGCTTGTACCCCTTAGTCCCCAATCCACAGATCCTAGAGCTATTGACCCAGGGCTCTTGGATAAGGACCACGTCTACGTCGCCTTTAGAAAGACGACTGCCTAAAACAGCCGAGGCTGCTTTAGATTTGTGCAGATTTATCTGAAGCACCACCAACATGAGAGAGCTCAGACTTCCCTGCCGCCAGCGTGTCGTCGAGGTCTGGCCTGTTCCGGGGGCTGTCTCTCAACGAGGAGTTGTTCAGAGCACCTGCACGATTTGGCGTGGCCTGGGAACCCTGCTGTCTGAAGCAGCATCAACGTTAGTGTGCTCAGGTTTAGCCACGATCGTGACGTCGAGGCCTTCTTCGTCAAGCAGGCTTTCTTCTATCGCCGAGTTGTTCGCAGCAACATCGCAATTTGACGTGGCGGATAACATACTTTCCGCGTCGGACTCCTCTGCTTCTCCTTCCGATGCCTCGATCTCCGAGTCCTCCGGAGCGTCCGGAATAGCAGCGCGCTGTGCATCGCCACGGTATACGTGGATCACGATCTGACCCAAGCCGTAATGCACTCGTCCGTTGCACCGTTTAAGGGGCTCGAGCGCCTCCTTATTCAGAGTGATAACCACCTGTCTATTGGGCCCAACCACATCATCGACCAGATTGACGCCCCAATCCTGCGTCGGGAGAGACGGATTCCAGACCTGCAGCATCTCAAGAATATTCTCGGGTTCTGCAGGGACGGCAGGAATCCATGCCCTTGCCCTTGGCCGAGCAGGAATGTCCTTCCAGTCGACGACATCTAGTCTTGCCCCTGGGTAGACTTCACCCAGTCTTGCAACTGCTGCCTTATACAGTGCGACAGTTCTTGCATCCTCGCACGCGAATATTTTGATCTGACCTTGGTGCCAGCCCGCGTCAGTACCTCGCGGCGGACTACCCGGAGACTCACGCATTAAGTCGAGGAGGGCCCTGCCCATTTCATTCCGGACATACAGCCACCGGTCTTTGGGGATGGACCAACGGTCGTTACCTCGGTCAATGAAACCTATAAGGATTCTGTCCTTGGTTACTTCAGCAAAGCTGAGTTTTCCCGCTACGGGGTTGAACTGATGCCGCTTCGGATGGGGGTTTACCTCTCCGTCCGATCTCTGGCGTTTGAAGGGATTACCGTTCACCCTCTTAGGCACATAGGGCCTCTGGAAATTTGGTATCAGAGCTTTCGCTTCCTCCACCATCTTCCTTTCTTCCGGCGACAGCTTCTCCTGCGATGCTCCCTCATATTTTTTAAGGATCCTTGCGGCCTTTCTTTTATCCCAGTACGCAAAGCGTCGGAGAGATGCCTCTTGGGGGGGATTCAGACTCGCAGTTGCCATCGCGGTCTCTCCCTTTGCGGCGTCGTCCTTCTCTTTCGAAACTCTGAAACCAGGTCGTGAGACCATTGCCCCAGATGTGAAGAGATTGGGTTTCGTACCAGCGCTTGATGGAAGTTTATCTTCCGCCGTTTTCTGCTTGACTGCGTAGGCAGCCGCACTGCTGCTTGCTCCCATCAAGTCACTCTTACTTGATAGCAGTTTGGGGGATGACTGACCCGTAGTTTCCATCGCTGTCGGCCTCCCAGTTAACTTTGAGGCGGAGTTTGTCCTCCGGCGTTGTGTTTTCGCTTGCTCCAGCATAGTTCTTCTCTGCTGCGGAGTAAACGAAGTCGTTAATTGCTTTGTATTTTGTGTGTTCTTCATCTTGTTCGTACGACCCCTCGCCGGACAAGGCCAGCTTAGGGTCAAGGGTAGTGTAAGGGGAAGTGTGTCGTCCGCCGCGGCAGAGCCCCATACCGCGGTAAGACCATAGTTACTCCCTGAGGCGGCCCGGTATCAGTGAGGCTCCGTTCGACTACAGCCACGATTTGCCTCCCGGCTGCAAACGTCCAATGGGCACGGTATCGCATAACACCCTGGATTGGGAGGGAAAAGTTTTGCACATTTATATAGCGAGCCGCTTGCTTCAAGACAGACGCTCGCTTACAGCCGCACCTCATGGTGTACAGACGCTGCGAAAAAGACCCCGGTGAGCCCTTAAACCAAGTATGTCAGAGTGGCCCCACCGGGGCTCCCTCTCTTTCTGCCGCGAGCCTAGGTAGCTCAACGTTGCCCAGAGTGCACGAACGAGGACGCGAGAGTCGGGATTGAGCGCGGTCACTCAGCAACCACACCCCATTACACTCCTGTACAGTGAAGTACTAAGTACTGTACAGTGAAGTACTAAACAGTGAATTAACCCGCGATATTGTACTCCGGTTTTTAGTAGTGAATAAAGCGTACTACTTATTAAGCAGCATCTGAGTGTTTTATTTAACGTACAGTGATCGAACTCAAGGAAAATAATCGAGGATTCATCGAATTCGTCACAATTGGTGTCAGTAGGGGTATTGTTAAATAAATACAGGATAACAAGGACATTGTAAAGTCAACAAGGATATTGCAAGGATAACAAGGACATTGTAAAGGTAACAAGGACATTGCAAGGATATGGCAAAGTTTAATGAATTGAAGATGCAGCAACTCAAAAACGAGTTGGAGAAACGGGGATTGGTAACAACAGGCAATAAGCCAGAGCTACAATCACGTCTACGCGAGGCTATGGAAGCGGAAGGAATCAACGTTGACGATCATGTTTTTCAACATTCGGAAGAGGGAGCGACGAAAATAGAAGAGCAAAAGGACTCTCCGGATTCAGTGGCTGCCTTGGCTCAGATGTCAAACAACATAACATCAAGCATGTCATCTCAGTTGGAACAACAAGAGACACGCATGGCATCAAAGTTGGAGGAACAGAAAACTTGCATGACAACTCGGCTGGAACAGATCTCCGCTCAAATGGAGGAACAGCGGTCATTTATCAGTTCCCAGTTGGAAGCACAGGAGGTGATGGTGTCCTCAAAACTGGAAGCACAAGATGCAAAGGTTGCAGAGCTCCAAGATAAAATGGACGCTGAAGTCAATGCGCTGAGAGGACGTATCCAAGAGTTGCAGCTGAATCGTCCATCTGTTTCAACAAGCACACCCAAGGTAAAAACCCCATCCTTTGACGGTTCTGTTCCTTTCCAGGTATTTAAGCTACAATTTGAGAAGACAGCAGCTGTGAACAACTGGGGTGCTGAGGACAAAGTCGCTGCTTTATTTGTGGCATTGAAAGGACCTGCAGCCGAAATGACATCATCGTGCTGGGAAAAAGCTTTGAGGAACACCTTAAGAACTTGGAGGAAGTTTTCTAAAGGATAGCTGGCGCCGGTCTGAAATTAAGTCCCAAAAAGTGTGCATTGTTCAAGAAGGAAGTAAGTTACTTGGGTCACAAGGTTACTACGGAGGGAATTTGCACTGCTAAAGAGAAGATCGAAGCAGTAAAGGATTGGCCAAGACCGAAAAATTTACATGAGCTACGAAGTTTCCTCGGACTGTGCACGTATTATCGTCGATTTGTACCGAATTTCGCCAGCGTAGCCAGTAGCCTTCATGAGTTGACCAGGAAGAATATGTCATTTGATTGGAAGAAGGAACATGAAGTGGCTTTCCAAACCTTGGAGGAACGGCTGTGCACTGCCCCAATGTTAGCGTATCCAATCCCAGGCTCAACATTTATTTTGGATACAGACGCGAGCGGTTACGCGATTGGAGGAGTTTTGTCACAGATTGTCGATGGGCAGGAGAAGGTAGTGGCGTACTATAGCCGCACAATTGGGAAGCCTGTAACACGGAGAGAACTACTGGCATTGGTGGAGTGCATCAAGCATTTCCACAAGTATCTCTATGGACAGCGATTCCACGTCAGGACAGACCATGCAGCCTTGAAATGGCTCTTGCAGTTCACGGTTGCACGGTGGATAGAGCGACTACAAAGTTATGACTTTTCCATAGACCATCGCAAAGGCTGCAACCACGGCAATGCTGATGCAATGTCCCGGCGACTATGTAACCTAGAATGCAAGCATTGTTCGAAAGCTGAGGCCAAGGAAGATGTTATAGATGTGCGGCTGATGACTATAACATCCACGGACGAATGGAACATAGATCAACTAAGGAAGCATCAGCTAGAGGACCCAGATCTGGTACGTGTGATGCAAGGAATCGAGCAAAATTACCAACAAGAGAGGAGATGTCAGCAGAGCGTCCTGTTGCTAAGTCATATTGGGTACAGTGGAACAGTCTGAAATTGGTATCCGGTTGCTTACATAGAGTATGGGAAAGCGAAGATGGTCAATGTGCTCGGAAGCTGGTAGTTTTCCCAAGGAAGAAAATCTCTGATGTTTTGAATGAGCTACATAATGGTCCAAGTGGAGGTCATCTCGGAGTCACGAAAACGTTGGAGAAAGTCAAGCAAAGATTCTATTGGGTTGGTTGCCGGCAGTCGATCGCGGAGTGGATTGCCAACTGTGAGGTGTGCATCAAAGCAAAGGAACCGAAGTCGAGAAGCCATGAACAGATGAAGCAGTACAACACAGGTGCACCGTTTGAGAGGATTGCCATGGATGTAGCTGGTCCATTTCCTACTAGCAAACTCGGGAACAAGTACGTATTAGTTGTTATGGACTATTTCAGCACATGGCCAGAAGTTTACCCGATTCCAAATCAAGAGGCAGAAACCATTGTAGAGGTGTTCACTAACAATTGGATAGCGAGGTTTTGTGTACCGATGGAGTTACATTCTGACCAAGGCAGGAATTTCGAATCAGTCGTATTCCAAGAAATGTGCAAGATATTGGGTATTCGGAAAACTCGAACAACTGCATTGCATCCTCAGTCAGATGGCATGGTGGAACGTTTCAATCGAACCTTGGAAGAGCACATGAGGAAAGTAGTGGATAAGTTCCAGAAAGATTGGGATACGCACATCTCCTTGTTTCTGATGGCATATCGCTCGGCAATACATGAAACAACGGGTCAGACTCCGGCAAAAGTAATTTTTGGGAATGATCTGCGGTTGCCAGCTGACTTGAAGTTTGGGATAAATGCTGATGAAGTAATAAATGCCAGGCATCTTGGAAGAAGAAATGAGAGAAATACACGACCTTGTAAGACAACGGACGAAGATCATGAGTGATAAGATGAAAGCCAGATACGACAAAGCCATCAACTCGGAAAGTTTTAAAGAAGGAGATTTAGTGCTGTTATACAACCCACAACGAAAGAAAGGTTTGTCCCCAAAACTGCAATGTAACTGGGAATGCCCATATAAAGTAATAAAGCGGATAAATGATGTTGTCTACCGCATACAAACTGTTGGAAGACCACGAAACAAAATGAAGGTGGTTCACCTGGAGAGGCTAGCAACGTTTGGATCGAGAAATGTGTCTGATCGGGACGATCAGACTTAGGTGGAGGGCAGTGTGGCGAATGTTCTCAAGAATCGCTCATCTCCCAACTCTAGCGTATTTCCGCCATAGCGCCACTACCACAACTACAGCTGTTTAGATACATGACGTGAGAGCGAGGGAGGGAGAGGCAGCTCGCATGTTTGCGAATGTGGCACAAAGAGAAGATGACGATAGATAAACGTTTCGAGAACACTGTTGCACGAATAAACCAGAAATGTGTAGACATTTCTAGGTTGTGAAGCTGCTGTCTGCTAGGGTATATAAACCGCGCAAAGACAACGCACCTCAAAAGATTAAATGGCCCATACAAGTTGGCTTTCATCCAGAGAGATGGCTGGCCGACCCCCCACGTCCACATTTGTGGACAATGAGGCGCCGCGGTCCTGTGAAACAGGGACGTCAGGGAAGTGAGCGTCCATGACAAGTTGGAGAGATTCCTCGCTACTCATTGCCCAGCTGCCATCTACATTCTTCAAGTACCCCAAGGGAGCAGGATTCCCGCAGAGAATCTTCCGGAATCTCGCAGACTCATTGCAACCCTCCACGCTTTCGCAGAAAACTTTCCAGGAGTCCCGTTTGGCCTTCCTAATCTCAGATTTGAAAATACCCAAACCGACCTTGTAGAGCTCCCAGTCAGAAGGTAATTTACTCTTTCTGGCCTTGTTGAATAGGCGCCTACTGGAAGCCCTAAGGTCGCCTACTTCCTTCGTCCACCAGGGTGGTTTTCGCTTTCCACTTACGGTTTTCAGCGGACATGCGATTTTATACGCTTTATTACAAGCATGGGTGAATTTCTCCACCAGAGCATCAACGGCAGTCTCAGATAAATCCGAGCCCGCCACGGGTGCTCTTGCGAGAAATTCATCCAACTTATTACAGTACAGGGGCCAGTTAGTATGTCTAGGATTTCTAAACATGATTTTACTGGGTCTAACTTTATCAAGTGAGAACTGAATATACCTACGATCCGAGAAGGAGTGCTCTGAAAGAACGCGCCAGTCAGATATAAGGGGAAACAGGTCTACTGAAGCAAGAGTGACATCAAAAACCTCCTCCCTGAATGAGGTGACAAACGTTGGGTCATTGCCCTTGTTACATATACATAGCCCTTCATTTAGAATATAAGCCAAAAAGTAACTCACCCCTTGCATTTATATCCGTACTGCCCCACAGTGAATGATGCGAGTTCGCATCCGCTCTGACTATTATACTGTGGCGAATGTTCTCAAGAATCGCTCATCTCCCAACTCTAGCGTATTTCTATCACTAGCGTCACTACCACAACTACAGCTGCGAGAGGCAGCTCTCGTGTTTGCGAATGTGGCACAAAGAGGAGATGACGATAGATAAACGCTTCGAGAACACTGTTACACGAATAAACCAGAAAGGTGTAGACATTTCTAGGTTGTGAAGCTGCTGTCTGCTAGGGTATATAAACCGCGCAAAGACAACGCAAATCAATCAGTTTGTTTTGAAGTGTTGTATAGTGAAGTACTGAACAGTGAATTAACCCGCGATATTGTACTACGGTTTTTAGTAGTGAATAAAGCGTACTACTTATTAAGCAGCATCTGAGTGTTTTATTTAACGTATAGTGATCGAACTCAAGGAAAATAATCGAGGATTCATCGAATTCGTCACACTATTCGCAAACACGCGAGCTGCCTCTCGCAGCTGTAGTTGTGGTAGTAACACTAGTGATAGAAATACGCTAGAGTTGGGAGATGAGCGATTCTTGAGAACATTCGCCACACTGCCCTCCACCTAAGTCTGATCGTCCCGATCAGACACATTTCCTGATCCAAACGATGCTAGCCTCTCCAGGTGAACCACCTTCATTTTGTTTCGTGGTCTTCCAACAGTTTGTATGCGGTAGACAACATCATTTATCCGCTTTATTACTTTATATGGGCCTTCCCAGTTACATTGCAGTTTTGGGGACAAACCTTTCTTTCGTTGTGGGTTGTATAACAGCACTAAATCTCCTTCTTTAAAACCTTCCGAGTTGATGGCTTTGTCGTATCTGGCTTTCATCTTATCACTCATGATCTTCGTCCGTTGTCTTACAAGATCGTGTATTTCTCTCATTTCTTCTTCCAAGATGCTAGTGGACTTCCTGGCATTTATTCCTTCATCAGCATTTATCCCAAACTTCAAGTCAGCTGGCAACCGCAGATCATTCCCAAAAATTACTTTTGCCGGAGTTTGACCCGTAGTTTCATGTATTGCCGAGCGATATGCCATCAGAAACAAGGAGATGTGCGTATCCCAATCTTTCTGGAACTTATCCACTACTTTCCTCATGTGCTCTTCCAAGGTTCGATTGAAACGTTCCACCATGCCATCTGACTGAGGATGCAATGCAGTTGTTCGAGTTTTCCGAATACCCAATATCTTGCACATTTCTTGGAATACGACTGATTCAAAATTCCTGCCTTGGTCAGAATGTAACTCCATCGGTACACCAAACCTCGCTATCCAATTGTTAGTGAACACCTCTGCAATGGTTTCTGCCTCTTGATTTGGAATCGGGTAAACTTCTGGCCATTTGCTGAAATAGTCCATAACAACTAATACGTACTTGTTCCCGAGTTTGCTAGTAGGAAATGGACCAGCTACATCCATGGCAATCCTCTCAAACGGTGCACCTGTGTTGTACTGCTTCATCTGTCCATGACTTCTCGACTTCGGACCCTTTGCTTTGATGCACACCTCACAGTTGGCAATCCACTCCGCGATCGACTGCCGGCAACCAACCCAATAGAATCTCTGCTTGACTTTCTCCAACGTTTTCGTGACTCCGAGATGACCTCCACTCGGACCATTATGTAGCTCATTCAAAACATCAGAGATTTTCTTCCTTGGGACAACTACCAGCTTCCGAGCGCATTGACCATCTTCGCTTTCCCATACTCTATGTAAGCAACCGGATACCAATTTCAGACTGTTCCACTGTGCCCAATATGACTTGGCAACAGGACTCTCTGCTGACATCTCCTCTCTTGTTGGTCGTTCGTTTTGCTCGATCCCCTGCATCACACGTACCAGATCTGGATCCTCTAGCTGATACTTCCTTAGTTTATCCATGTTCCATTCGTCCGTAGATGTTATAGTCATTAGCCGCACATCTATAACATCTTCCTTGGCCTCAGCTTTCGAACAATGCTTGCATTCTAGGTTACATGGTCGCCGGGACATTGCATCAGCATTGCCGTGGTTGCTGCCTTTGCGATGCTCTATGGAAAAGTCATAACTTTGTAGTCGCTCTATCCACCGTGCCAATTGACCTTCTGGATTACGGAACTGCAAGAGCCATTTCAAGGCTGCATGGTCTGTCCTGACGTGAAATCGCTGTCCATAGAGATACTTGTGGAAATGCTTGATGCACTCCACCAATGCCAGTAGTTCTCTCCGTGTTACACAATAGTTCCTTTCGGGCTTCCCAATTGTGCGGCTATAGTATGCCACTACCTTCCCCTGCCCATCGACAATCTGTGACAAAACCCCTCCAATCGCGTAACCGCTCGCGTCTGTATCCAAAATAAATGTTGAGCCTGGGATTGGATACGCTAACATTGGGGCAGTGCACAGCCGTTCCTTCAAGGTTTGGAAAGCCACTTCATGTTCCTTCTTCCAATCAAATGACATATTCTTCCTGGTCAACTCATGAAGGCTACTGGCTACGCTGGCGAAATTCGGTACAAATCGACGATAATACGTGCACAGTCCGAGGAAACTTCGTAGCTCATGTAAATTTTTCGGTCTTGGCCAATCCTTTACTGCTTCGATCTTCTCTTTAGCAGTGCAAATTCCCTTCGTAGTAACCTTGTGACCTAAGTAACTTACTTCCTTCTTGAACAATGCACACTTTTTGGGACTTAATTTCAGACCGGCGCCAGCGATCCTTTGGAAAACTTCCTCCAAGTTCTTAAGGTGTTCCTCAAAGCTTTTTCCCAGCACGATGATGTCATCCAGGTACACCAAACATGTTTTCCAATGCAGTCCTTTCAATACTTGATCCATGAGTCTTTCAAAAGTAGCTGGAGCATTACATAGTCCAAAGGGCATTACCGTAAATTGCCACAGCCCCTCTCCAATGCTGAAGGCTGTCTTTTCCTTATCCTCATCTTTCACCTCTACTTGCCAATAGCCGCTTTTCAAGTCCAGTGTTGAGAACCATTTCGTACCAGATAGTGAGTCCAGAGTATCGTCAATTCTGGGTAATGGATAGCTGTCCTTTTTCGTTACGTCGTTCAACTTCCGGTAGTCCACACAGAACCGCATTTTTCCATCCTTTTTCTTCACTAGCACTACCGGTGAGCTCCATGGACTAGCTGATGGTTCGATCACGCCGCTGTCACTCATTTCTTGTATAATTTCTCTTACCACTTGGCGTTTGGCCAATGGAACACTTCGAGGAGCTTGGCGGATTGGTCTCGCGTCACCGGTATCAATGTGATGCTTAACTACATTGGTCCGACCTGGTTTGGAGCCATCCTTGTCAAATATGGTAGAGTACTTTAGTAGAAGTTGGTTTGCCTTACTCTGGTGGTCTTCTTCGAGCTCTTGCGTCCACGCCGTGATATTATCTGATAGATTACTGTTGCTGGTAGAGACATTTCCCTGGAGCTGTTCACAGTTTATAATCACCTCCACCTCCTGACATTGTCCCAATATAGCTCCTTTGGAAAGCTTGATCGGCGATCGGAACTCATTTAGTACTCTTACCGGTATACGTCCATCTTGTTTTGTCATAGCCAGTGTTTTTCCTACTAGTATATCCGTCTTTGAATTGTTTGCTGCCTCGACAACCCACAATTTGTTTGTCCCATAATCTCCATCAATCCTTGCCCAAACGACTGCCTCCGACTTCGGTGGAATTTGTTGACTATCTTCCACGAGTACCCGCTTACTGATGTACTTGTTCTCGTAACCAAATTTGAGTGGCACATCCATGTTCTTATAGCTCATGGTCCTGTTTTGCATGTCGATCTTGATGCCTTGGTTGCTTAAGAAATCCACCCCAACTATGATCTCATCAACAATATCTGCCACTATAAAATTGTGCAGTACGGTGACATTTCCAATTCCGATTTCACATGTTATTTCTCCTTGGACTTGAGTGTCCTCACCAGTCGCCGTACGCAATTTTGCTCCATGTAATGGCCTCACTTCTTTGTTTACTAAATCAGATCGAATGATGGAATGAGATGCGCCCGTATCAATAGTCAGTAAACGCTCTTTTCCGTCCACGAGTCCTCCAACAGTAACATTACTTGACTTCCTTCCGATCTGTGAGACAGAGATTATGGGGCATCCAATTGCGGGAGCCAGCCTACGCCCCTTGCGGCTGACTCTCTTTAGTTTAACGGTTGGTTGGATTGGGAGACTTGCTCATCTCCTTCAGCCTTGCGCTTACGTCCGCTTGCATTACTGGAATTATTGGAGCTAGATCCAGATCCACAATAACGTGCAATATGACCAGGTTTTCCGCACTTGAAGCACTTAATAACCCCTTCATTTTTCTGTTGCTTCCCGTTTAGTGCTTCTAGGATTTTGTCAATTTTTCCGACCCAGTCTGGCGTCTCCACTTCCACACGGTGAGCTTTGTACGTGGGTTTACTCAAAAGCGAGGCTGTTTCTTGTGTTAGAGCATGTGATACCGTCTCCGCAAATGATCTCTTGGGATTGGCATATGTGGCTCGCTTTGTCTCCACATCACGTATTCCATTTATGAAGCTTTGGATTTTTACCCTTTCGATGTATTCCACGGGTGCGTCTGCGTTTGCCAGATGGGCTAACCTCTCGATATCTGATGCAAACTCCTGCAATGTCTCATTAGTCTTCTGGAAGCGATTCTGTAGCTCTATTTGATGTATCTGTCTCCTATGCTCGCTGCCGTAACGTCTCTCCACAGCACCCATCAATGATTCATAGTTGTTTCGTTCGCCATCAGGAATAGTCTGTAAGATTTCGGCTGCCGGTCCTTTCAATGCTACGAAGAGTGCAGCGACTTTATCTTCAGCGCCCCAGTTGTTCACAGCTGCTGTCTTCTCAAATTGTAGCTTAAATACCTGGAAAGGAACAGATCCGTCAAATGATGGAGGTTTTACCTTGGGTACGCTTGTGGAAACACTGTGACGATTCAGCTGCAACTCCTGGATACGACTTCTTAACGCATCCACCTCGGCCTCGACTTTCTCCTCAAGCTGCATTATTTTCTCGTCCTGTATTTTTAGCTGTGAGGACATACGTTCTTCCTGCTCCTTCAGCTGTAATGCTATTTTTGAAGATAGCCGGGCCTCCTGCTCCTCAAGTTGTGCTGAGATCTGAGATGTCATGTATGTCCTCTGTTCTTCCAACGCAGATGCCATGTGTGTCTTCTGTTCCTCCAACTTTGATGCCATGCGTGTCTCTTGTTGTTCCAACTGAGATGCCATGCGTGTCTCTTGTTGTTCCAACTGAGATGCCATGCGTGTCTCTTGTTGTTCCAACTGAGATGCCATGCGTGTCTCTTGTTGTTCCAACTGAGATGACATGCTTGTTGTTATGTTGTTTGACATCTGAGCCAAGGCAGCCAATAAAGAGTTTGTGTCCACATTTGCCACTGAATCCTGAGAGTCCTTTTGCTCTTCTATTTTCGTCGCTCCCTCTGCCGAAAGTTGAAAAACATGATCGTCAACATTGATTCCTTCCGCTTCCATAGCCTCTCGCAACCGTGATTGTAGCTCTGCTTTATTGCCCGTTGTTGACAATCCACGTCGTTCCAACTCGTTTTTGAGTTGCTGGATCTTCAACTCATTCAACTTTGCCATGTCCTTGTTATCCTTGTTGTTGTTGTTGTAACGAAGCGTAGCCCTGCCCAGCGTGTACTTTTCCTTAACCTAAATTGTCATCAATTTCTTCTAACGGGAGTCCTAGGAAACTTGCAGTTTCAACAGGGTTGGACCAGAGGGAGATGGGTGTTAGAAGAGTGGGCTCCGAAGAGCAGATAAATAAATGGTTGGTATTATGGGGTGACGAGCCGCATGCCGGACATTCATTCGGCACGTCAAGGTCTAGTCTGGATAAGTAGGAGTTTAACCTGCTACAGTATCCAGAGCGTAATTGAGCCAGAGTGACCCTTGTCTCTCGAGGAAGATGACGCTCCTCAGCCGCGACGCGAGGTGGTTTGGCGTGCAAAACGGCGTTCAGTGGACAGAGCGAGACATAAGACGCAACGGACGTGTCATGGATGTGCTTCAGGGCCTGCGTATGTACCTTTGGATCAAACGGCGAAAGTGTGAGGTGCCGGATCTCATCAAAATGCTCACGTAGATGTGCCCTTACGGTCCTAGGAGGTGGCTCATACTCAAGCAGTAGTCTGTTGGGATGTTGTGGTTTGCAACAGTTCAACAGGTACTGCTTGTTTAGCATTTCATTGTGCTCCAAAACTGGGAGCATTTCCACCTCATGATGTAAATGATGTTTTGGAGACATAAGGACGCATCCCGTGGCGGTTCTGAGTGCGGTATTTTGGCAGGCCTGCAGTCTTTTCCAATGAACCTCAGCAAGCCCCGGCGACCATATCGGCGACGCGTAATTCAGGATCGGCCGACCAATTGCTTTATAGGTTGCCAGCAACGTTTCTTTGTCTTTACCCCAAGTGCTGCCGGCTAGCGACTTGAGAATTTTGTTGCGGCTTTGTAGCTTAGAGACAATTGCGGTTGAATGAGCAGCGAATTTGTGCATGGGGTCGAAAGTTACCCCTAAGATTTTGGGGTGAGAGACAGTAGGTAATTTTTGATCGCCTACGTAGATTTCTAACTCCATGCCAACTTGCGCCGTCCAGGTCGTGAATAGTGTCGCCGAGGACTTCGTTGGCGACAATGTCAGGCTCCGGGCAGTGAAAAACTCAACAAGAGAGGGGAGATAACCATTGATCCTGGAGCATAGCTCATCTACGGAAGTGCCAGAAGCCAGGATCGTACAATCGTCTGCGTAAGAGACAATCGAGACTCCATCTGGTGGGGAAGGAAGCCTCGAAATATAAAGATTAAACAGAAGCGGGGAAAGGACACCACCCTGCGGTACCCCTTGTTTAATCTTTCTCGGTTTTGATTTTTTGTTTCTGAAAACTACAGACGATTGACGACCACTCAGATAATTGGCGGACCAACGCTTAAGACAGGGGGGGAGCGATGAATCTTCCAAATCGGATACCAGTTGTCCATGATTTACTGTGTCAAAAGCTTGAGACAGGTCAAGAGCAACTAGAACCGTCCTGTGATGAGGGCTTTTCTGGTTGAGTCCGTCAGTTATCTGAGTGTTACTGGCATTTAGAGCAGATGTTGTGCTCCGTATTTTTCTAAAGCCATGTTGGTGCTCGGCTAACCTCAACTTTGATGTGTAAAGAGGAAGTAATACCGCCTCCAATGTCTTCACTACTGGCGAGAGGAGCGATATCGGACGATAAGACTCCCCTACGTTAGCTGGCTTGCCAGGCTTTAGTAGTGGGACCACGACTGCCTGTTTCCATTTTTCAGGTATGACAGAAGTGGCCAGGGACAAATTGAAGACGGTAGTGAGGTATTTTACTCCCTCTTCGCCGATGTGTTTTAAATGCACCATGGCTATGTCGTCAGGGCCCATAGCTTTAGAGTTTTTGGCTTTCCTGATGGCCACTCGAACCTCTGTAGCGGTGATGGAAACGGGGGCATTGTTTTTGTGTTTATGCGCACACCTGAAGATCCTACGTCTGTCCCTGTCCTGTGCAGGGTGTGGTACAAACTGTCGGCAAAAGGCCGTTGCACTTTTCTTCGGGTCACTAAACGTCTTGTCACCGAAGGTGATGTCTACGTTTTTTGGTGGACCCGTCGAATTTGACAGGGATTTGACTGTGGACCATAATTTTCCAACACCGGTAGAGAGGTTACAAGACCTCAGATGCTCCTCCCATTTGGCATGTTTGTGTTCATCTACCAACCGTCTGATTTCCGCGTTGAGACCACTGATCTGTGGGTCTGCGGGATCGATGCTACGTATATGGTCACGTTCATTGGCCAGGGCTGCAGCTTCAGTTGGGAAGTTTGGCCGTATATTCTGTATTCTCCCAGCTGGTATAAAAAGGGCTGCAGCTCTATTTATGACCTTACGTATTTCCTTTTCACCTTGGCGTACGTCAGTCGGTATGGCAAGAGCACCAAAGGAGCTCTCAGTAAACTCAGTAAAGCCAACCCAGTCAGCCCTCCTGAAGTTTACGTAGGATCTCTTCTCAGAGGTGGTGAAATCCGGGGCACGATCAACGGACAGGATGATTGGCAGGTGATCTGATGCCAAAGCCACCATTGGGCGCCAGTTTATGCAGTTTATTAGACCTGGACTAACAATTGTTATGTCCGGGGAGCTACTGCAATTTACTGCCATCCTCGTGGGGGCGTCCGTGTTCACCGCGCAGAATGTGGAAGCGTCAATTTGCTCGGCTATTTCCCGTCCTCTGCCGTCAGCAGAATGGCGTGAATGCCACATGTCATGGTGTGCATTAAAATCGCCCATAATGACACGGTTATCGCCCCGTAGGAAATCGCTTAAATCAGGGCGATAACTTCTGGGACAACAGGTGACGGGAGGTATGTAGATGTTTATCAGCTCGAGATCAACACCTCCAGCTGAAATGACAATACCCTGTCGCTCTAAGGGTATGTCCTCTTGGTCGGTGTTGAATGCAAATTCCCTATACCGCACGGTTTGGTGGATGATGAACGCAAGACCACCCCCACCGTCCGTACGATCATGCCGGAGAATGTGGTAGCCACCACTCGCTCTGAGATCCGAGTGGGTGCCAAGTTTAGTCTCCTGGATTGCAGCAATTTTGATGGAGTTTTGCTGCATAAACTTGGTGATCTCCACAATCTTGCCAGTTATACCATTGCAGTTTAACTGCATTATTTTGAAATGCGGGGGAGAGGCAATGGTCACTCTGGGAGTCAGGGACTGGTGCGCTCGCCGTGGAGGTAATATGCTAGTCCGTGATCGTCGTCGCAGTCCTGAAGGCGACAAATTCCGCTCGTTGGGAAACGAGGTAGAATTTGTCGGCAATGTGGGCTGCACAGCTCGACAACACGGCGCAACATACGCATCAGTCCATAGATTTCTGTTTGCGAGCCCTGAGCATATGCGCAGGTGACATTGGCCAAGGCAGATATTGCACTTGACCGATGGCACTCTGGACGCATATATTCTGTGCCGACAAACAGTGCACATAGTGTGAGGGACCAGGAGCTGATGGCCTTGATTCACACTTGTGCCGGTACCGGAAGAAGTAGAGGGGAGGAGAATATTTTGGGGCGGGAGTTGTAGCTCAGCAGTGCTCACAACATCAATAGATGTGCTACGTAGGGAGTAGCTATGAGCTGCTGTGTGAGGTGTTAGCGCGCTAGGGCGCGAGCTACAACTGGGAACACACAATGTTTGCTGAGCAATAGATATATTGCGAAGGGGAGGCGATAGCGCTACGCCGGAGCGTCGCGAGCCACGGGACGTTCTAAGACGTGAACAGCAAGGTGCCACGAAGGTTTTGAAAAAACTAAGAGGCCGGTGTGTTTTTGGATCTAGTCCGGAACAACTAGACTTGTGTAGCCAACCTTTACAAGATGTGCATTGCACCGAATGCGAACATCTGGTATAAATTTTCTTCCGGCACACGCAGCAGAACCATTCTGTTGGACCAGGGTTTAGCTCAACGCCAGACCGGAACAACAGAATAGGGAGCAGCCCTGCTGCAAGGAACTGCTCCAGGGATGACAATTTAAGGGGGAGGAATCGTGACACGTTAGACAGGGTCACTTCGGGTGTACTGCTCTTGGCCAGGCTGTAATAAAAAAATACAGCCTGGGTCGTTTCGGTACGAAGGGTACTGCGCAAGCACATGTACCTTTCTCGCAGAACCGGCAGTACGTCCTTGTTATCCTTTTCAATGTCCTTGTTATCCTTTCCAATGTCCTTGTTATCCTTTTCAATGTCCTTGTTATCCTTTTCAATGTCTTTGAATTTATTTAACAATACCGCTTCTGACACCAATTGTGACGAATTCGATGATTCCTTGATTATTTTCCCTGAGTTCGATCACTGTACGTTAAATAAAACACTCCGATTCTGCTTAATAAATAGTACGCTTTATTTACTACTAAAAACCGTAGTACAATATCGCGGGTTAACTCACTGTTCAGTACTTCACTGTACAACACTTGAAAATAAACTGATTGATTTGCGTTGTCTTTGCGCGGTTTATATACCCTAGCAGACAGCAGCTTCACAACCTAGAAATGTCTACACCTTTCTGGTTTATTCGTGCAACAGTGTTCTCGAAGCGTTTATCTATCGTCATCTCCTCTTTGTGCCACATTCGCAAACACGCGAGCTGCCTCTCGCAGCTGTAGTTGTGGTAGTGACACTAGTGATAGAAATACGCTAGAGTTGGGAGATGAGCGATTCTTGAGAACATTCGCCACAATAGTTATCGTCACAGTATCGCAAAGTAATCCGATATTTTGAAAAGCAAAGATGTATCGCTTGTCATCATGTGTATGTAAACAATTTTGCTATATTGCACAGTATAGACAGTAGTTGCACTCACTAACACAAACGTACTTATATTCACCTCCATAGAGAACTTCGGGTTGCAGTCAACTATTTTCAGCCATTTCAGGGTGTTGTGTTGCAAATTTTATGAGGTAATAAATTACTTTAAAAGAGGAGAAATAGTCAAATTTAGGATTTTGCGTTTTAAGTAAAACTATATATGTATATATTAGGTTATATTTCTAAAAAAAAGGAATTACTATTTTACAACTCAACCAAGAACCAATGCACAGCGTTTTTTCTCACGCATAGGAGTATTCAGTCGAAAACAAATACAGCTTTATTGCGTTGCGTGACATTTATAACTTTGACAAATACGCACAAAACCAAAAAATATACAAGGAAAAATCAGCTGCTTATGTCATCGTACCCAAAAAGATAAAACTAGATCAAGTCTGCGTTAACGCGTGTTAAAACGCGGTTATAAGACAGGTTGCCTTTGTCTACGTGCATTTATGTCAGCTGTCAAAATTAAATGTCAGAACGAGACGCTACAGTTGTTTCTGTTTTCAGAGTACTTTGCAATGTATTCCAATGTTGTTACTCCTTGGAGTATCTATTTTCAGAGCGATCGTGTCGTGATTTTGGTCAATAAAGCATGAGCAATGATCGGCTTTCAATAAGCTGAAGGTGGTCCGCTGAGGTATTAGAAAGTATTACAATTGAAGTACTCCAATATCACAAAATTGAAACACATGATCCAATGATTTTTGCAAAATTTTACGCAAAACAAATTTCGAAATTTGAGAATTTTTCGACAAAAAGCTTATCGTGCCAATCTAAATAAATTTCACTAGTGAACCTTTTTCATACATTTTCGCTCACAAATTATATGAGAGGGAGAAAATCCGCAAAGTAAGAAATTATTTAGAATCTGCCTGTATATTTTATTGTGGGTTAGAGTGTAAAATGTACTTTAAAAAACGTAAATGGTTGTTAATATTCGCAAAATTTGCTACGAAGAAGCCCATTGTATTCGAGAAACTGTAAAACGTATTCCAGAAAAATCAAATGTACTTCAGAAACATCTTCTGGATTGGAATTTGTTGTTTCTGAAGTAGAACTGATTATTTTGGAGTACATTTTTAAGCTTCTGAAGTCTAATTTACGGTCTCGAGTACAAATTACAGTTTATGAAGTACAATTTATAGTTTTTGGAGTACAGTTGATTATTCTAAAGCATATTTTACAGTTTTTAAGATACAATTGACTATTCTGAAAATAATTGTATGGGTCTTGGACTACCATTCACTATTCTTAAATGCATTTAACCTTATCTAAAGTATTTTTACGGTTTTTGAAGTACGAGTGAAAAAGGTGTAGAAAAAATAGTTCTATTATAAATTTAGTTTTTTGATTATTATGTGTTATCCGTCATAATTTGTAGGATGTTCTTGAGCAAGCCCATTTAGTCTTGTATATTTATCTGTCTCTGTCCAACAATCTGAACGAAATAAAGTAGGTACTAAATTTAGCGTCAGATAGACCCTTGGAAAGGGTATCAAAGGGTTGACGCTAACTTAAGTACCTACTTTATATCGATTATGAACATGCCTAAATTGTTTTAACCGTTTTAAACTGAAAGGAAAATCAGTTTGCAGGTCAACGTGAAGTATTAGAGAAAAAATCACTATCTAACAAATACTTCAACAAAATGCAGCCCTGAGTGATTAAACACAACCCTATCACGCGTGGTGAAAATCAAATGGAAATAAAAAAAGTTGTGCAAATGATGAAAATTTATATTAATTTGTTTCAATTATAACAGATTTGATTTTAGCCTCCCCAAAAAGGAGCATAAACGCAGAGGGTATTAGTTTCCTTTAGGGGTCAACTGCTAATATATTAGCTAAAATTATGGGAGATAGCTCAAAAGACGGGTTTTGGACTCAGGATCACGAATCCGGAAGCGCATTTTTTAATTTTTTGTTTTAGTGAAAAGTTATGGTCAAAAAACCGAAAAATGACCCGGGTCCAATACCAAAAATGGGGCGCAATCCATGGTATTTATGTACGAAACACTTTTCTGAGTTGGCGGCCTTTGGCCGCGCTTATAAAAAATAACCCTGGGCTACGCCATCCCAAGTCCGGACGTGTGACATAACCGTGGCTACCGCCACGGCGGAACTTTTTTTGCACGTTTTTAGGGACAGTCTAATAAAATTACAACAACCACATGAAAAC
The DNA here is from genome assembly GCA_964058755.1 of Campiglossa producta. NCBI lineage: Eukaryota > Metazoa > Arthropoda > Insecta > Diptera > Tephritidae > Campiglossa > Campiglossa producta. The sequence goes on along the minus strand of CAXKVI010000003.1, from coordinate 42,577,083 downwards.
TTGAAACTTTGATTGCAAATATCTCTGCAGAGAAGCCAAATATTAAAAAAGCGCTTCCGGATTCGAGATCCTGAGGCCGAACGCCGTCTTTTGAGCTATATCACATAATTTTAGCTAATTTATTAGAAGTTGACCCCTAAAGGAAACTAATACCACTCAGAGTGCATAAGATTAATTCATTCATTCAAGATGCAACAAAAAAGGCCTTGGGTAGCAACTGCCGTATGGGCGACTGTTATGGTACCCCCTGGGACATTGTATAGATGGAATAAAAAGGCCTCCGGCGGCAGCCACGATTACGTGCAGCTTGCAATGCTCCATCGCAACTTGTAGTTCATGGTTTTTGTTCACAATAACAATAGTCCTCATTTGCCAGGTACTGGAAATACTTATCCGGTTAGTAATAAGTATTTCAACTTCTCCAGCTAATATTTAGACTGGACACTCCTAAAATAAAAACACATTAGTTTTTATATATAAGATGACTCATAGTTCATTAACACCGTACCTTGACATTAAAGCTATCAAGATAATCGTATATTACTATTAAATAAATAGTATAAATAAATATAAAACTGCAAGCAAAATATTTTCTTTATTTTGTTTTGGAAAATTTCTAAGAATTTCAAATTCACCTCAATGTCCTCAACTAACAGGGGTGCTTTTTTGCGCAAAACTACTATTTAATAGCATCGTTCATAAAGAGCCGATCATCAATATGCATTTGTACGAAATTTTACAATATGGCCTTTAATATACATTTTTTATACTTCTTGTAGTGCAGTAAATTCATGATATTATATTAATTCATGGAATATATACAATAAATTCATTTTTTTTCTTGAAATATTTCTAAAGTTTTTTTTGTTACTGAAATGCAACCATGCGTCCGCGAAATTTCATCCTACCATGGATTTCAACTCTGAAAAATTCACCTCCATGGAGAACTTTCACCTCAGTGCAAACACTGGTTATACTGTGCTATATTAGATTTGTTTCTTGAAATCTCCAGCAAAGAACTGTCAGCAGAAGAGAGTCTTGTAAAAAGCTGTCAAAATCTCATTTTTGTTAGTTTCATCTCTCTTCTGCTAGTTTTTCGCCGAACAGGAGCCAGCAGAAATTCTCCAGCAGAACAGCTGTTCTGACAATTGACAAATGAATATAAATTTTTTTCGCAGCAAATGAAATTGCGAATTTTTCAGTCTTTGGACAATTTCTCCGTATATATCGACGTAAACCTTACAAAATATTAAGAAAATTGAATGCCTTATACACCTTCAGTATTTCCGATTCCTGTAACTGTGTCTGCAGGATTATATTGGTCTCCTAAACGAGCCACATTACGTTGGTCCAACGGACATTGGGCTTCGGCGCATTGCTATTCAAAGATACGGAATTATTGAGGATTTGGTATTTATTGTATGTACTTACTTCATTTGCTGGTAAATAACTCATAGTTTTCAAAATATTCGTAATAAATTTTAAATTTCATAAAAACATGCAATCAATTTTGATTTTGCCATATGTCACAATCAGCTGTTTGTTACTTTCTAGTTTTTGCTGGACGAAAAATCTCCAGCAGCAACTTGCAGCGAACTTGCAGCGAATTGGCGCTCTTTCTCTCAATTAAATGTCAAAAAGCTGCTGGATTCGCTGCTAATTTTTTCACAAAACACTTTTCTAGGAATAATTATTCATAATTAGCAGAAAAGAAACAAAGCTATTGGCAAATGCAATAGATGCGTTAGTAATTTATTATTCATAATGACCACAAATTTTGAAAACTTCCAACGCTGTAAAGTAATTGACTGTAAGCAAGGTGCAGTGAGGGCAGTACGCTACAATGGTTTGAATTGATTTTACTCTACTGGAGTTCCTTCTAATAAATCCAATTTGCAGTGGACGGCTCTTATTGTTTGAGTTGTGGCTCGGATAAAAAAATAAAATTATGGAATCCAAAAACGGGATTATTATTGAAAACATACGGAGGGCATGCCGATGAGGTCACTGACGCTGCAGGGAGTTGCGACAGTTGTCATATTGTTTCATCCAGCCTTGATAAAAGCATTATCTATTGGGATGTATCCACAGGCGTGCCAGTACGCCGTCTCAGAGGTCATGCTGGTGGTGTACGCTGTGTCTGTTTCAATGAAGACTCATCTATTACAATATCCGGTGGCCGAGATAATGCCGTACTATGTTGGGATATACGCACACGTCGTTTAGATCCTGTCCAAGCTATGAAAGAGGCGAAGGATTGCATTACCAGCATACAAACCAATGAACATAAAATTATAACCTCCTCATTGGATGGTTGTGTGCGTCAATATGATATAAGGGTAGGTGAAATGGTGTGTGATAAAATTGGCGAACCCATAACATATTTGAAACTGACACGAGATGAACAATGTTTGGTAGCCGCATGTCAAGATAGTACTGTGCGCCTTATTGATTGTGATACTGGCAGTTTGTTGTCGGAGTATACGGGACACAAGGCGGAGGACTACCACATTGAATGCGGTATTATGGCGAATGATGCTCATATAGTATCGGGAACAAGCGAGGGCTGTGCTGTAATTTGGGACCTTCTTGAGGCGAAAATTTTGCAACATATTAGCATTAGTAAGTTATAGATGACGTAAACGCAATCCATGATATTAACTAAAATTTATTTTAAGGTAGCAGTGGAGTTGTTAATTCACTGGATACTCATCCTAAGGAAAATGAATTGGTGTTGGCGCGTCGAAGAGATATTTACGTTTATAGTACTGATATGTATGAAGATGAAATAAATATTGTCGCTCTATAAGTAGAAATAGTCGCTGGGTTCTACTGTGACCGCTGCCAGCTGTTTACGCCGGTAAACGGCAAGAGTTCGTGCAGTTCATTGGTAGCTATCGTAGCAACATCACACTATTCTATTAAAATAGTCTACAGTCAGTTGGTCGATTAAATCCTTTAAGAGCTACAAGCCATCGAGATTGAATGGGATCTACCCAGCAGGGTGGGAAACTCGTCCAATGCCACGGATTTTTAGACCGGCCATGGTAATTTTTATAACCAAGTTGTGGAAATGGAATACTCGTTAGCAAACTCCTTCAGATACATGAATTAGTTATCGATTACAGGTAGATTAGATAACTAGCCTCATTCTATAACCTCCAACGTTGGAGAAAGACTCGAGAAACACTTGAGAAGTATAGTGTTTTCAAACAAAACGGGATATAACTCTCAAGTCGGGTTCTAATTTAATTGTCATTCTCCAATGGGATTCGAATATGAATTCAACTTGCATTATTTCTATAACCATTCCAGAGTCAGAGCGACCGCCGTGGTGTAGCGGTTAAGTGTTCGGCCTTCTACACCAAGTCGTGTCGGTTCGATGCCCGGCAAACATCAAAAATTATTTAGAAAAATAATTTTTCTAAACGGGGTCGCCCCTCGGCAGTAGTTTGGCAAACTCTCCGGGTGTATTTCTGCCATGAGAAGCTTCTCAGCAAAAAATTCAGTTGCTCTGCAAGTCCCGTTCGGAGCCGGCAAAAAACTGTAGGTCCCGGCAACTTGTAGGAAAAACTCAAAAGCAACACACCACAAGTTGGAAAGAGAAGCTCGGCTAAAAATCTCGTTAGAGGTTATGATGACCTGTTGGTATATCGCCGCCATTATTTTTTTTTTATTTTTTATTCCAGAGTCGGGTTCTAGTGTAGTTATAGTTCTCGGCTCGCTTATAACGATAGTAATCTAATGCTATGGATACACACAAGGAGATGATCTCCAATAAATCTTCTTTAATCAGATCAAAGTTTTACCCTGACACAACAAAATTGAAGATTAACACCATTGCGTATTCCTTCTTTGGTTGTTATTGCACCATATTTTTACCTACCTCGGCGAGATCTAGCAGCCGATAGTCGCATTTTACAAACCAGCACGACATCTATCAGTCAGCTACCCTTAGTTGCCTTGTGTTTCTTGGTTTTTGTTTATTTATCTACAGAGTGCAAATTTTTTAAAACTTTATTTTTAAGAATTTATAATGAAGATTATGCTCAAGTATAAAATTGTGGACACAAAATCATATCGAATACTCTGTGGCGTATGCCTCTGAACGTAGGTCAGCACTAAGGAATCGAACCAATCTCGGGACATCCGCGCCGTTTTCGTTCCGAAATCCTGGCATTATATTTATTATTATATTCGGTATGAAAAAATGGCGCAGGAGGCCCGAGATCGGGATTTCCCGGTCTCGAGACCTTACTGTCGGGACCTCTATCCAGATTGAAACATTTATCTATTATTTTTACTTGCGTTTCATTCGGTAATTGTTTATAGCAGCTAATCGCTTTGACACAAATTATGTATTATGTATTGTTGATACTACTGTGCTTGACGTTTGCCAGTATATCCTTTCATGAGCAGCGCAACATTTTCTTGTATGTAAGCCTGAAAGTCTTGTTGATAACTAATCGAGTGTTCGACAGCATGGATTTCATCGTGAATGGCAGAGGCCTTTAAAGCAAGATCATCACCCTCTCTAAAGCATAGAAAGTTTTAAATATTTGGGATATGGAAGTTAAATTAGCAGTTTTTAATACTTATTTCTGCACAAAATCGCCTGTTGACGCCTCTGCTTTTCTTCATCGTATTGAGATTCTTCGATATTCAATTTTTTTTTAGCAGATTTTACTGCTTTTTCATGTCGAATTATCATTTGTGATAATTGTTCTTTCTCCTTTTTACAATTTGCAAGTTGTGTTTCTGTACTTGCCAGCTTTTTAATGGCATCATTATAGTTTTCAACAAAATCGTTTGTTAAAATGCTTTTTGCCGATTCAACCATTTTTAGTAGCTCTTGTATACGCTCATTATCAACAATGTGTGTTTTTAAATTGCTTTCAGCATTTCGAATTTGTTGCTCACACTCAGTAATATTTTCTTGTAGTTTCAACAGTTGTCTGTGAGGGAATACAAATATTAGTTAGCATATTAATGATTTATTCAAAAAGAATCAAGTACCGTGTTCCTCTTGCCAGACTCATGTAGATTGTGGTGATTCAAAAAAAAATTTCGACTAGGTCTTACTCCCTTAAAAGATGGTAATTGCTGAGAAAATAAGGGTTCATTTCCAGCGCTTATATTTTGCAACGCTTATTTTCTCATCAATTACCCATTTCGGTAAGACCCAAAAAAGCAAACAAACATTGTTTATTTGAATCACCCTAATGTATATATCGTTACCTTAATTCACAAAGGCCCTAATTGACATATTTTTCGAAAATTACTTTTTCACATATTTAAGTATGATATAGTAAAATACACAGTCACTACAAATTTTAAGGACTTTCTAGCATTAATAACGGAGATATTCCAAATTTACAAAGCTATATTTGCATGCCTTCAATATAAAAAAATTTAATTAAGGTAGCGATATATGGACGCGCCCAGCCACCAAGTTCGAACTCCCTGCGCTATGTGCTCATCCTCCTAGCGAGGCTCCTATAAATATGTATGAAAAAAATTGTCCCTAAAACATTCCTTACTGTTACAACAACAACCACTCCTTCATATAATCCTCTTTATTCGAAGAACGCCTTCAAGGAGTTTTGACGGAGCGTCTTTTCTTTCTCTTTTCGCTTCTTACTTTGTTGGCTTGGCGCAACATTTTCTGTATTGCAAGAGGGCGACCAATTAATGAGTAATTCTTACGTTTGTAATTCTTGTCCTTCATCGTCAGGTACAATTTGCCGTTTTAAGTTGCGTACTTGAGTTTTACGTTCATCAATTTGTGTACCCATTTCTATAATAGCTTCCTTAAATTGTTGTGACTGCGCTTTGCAATGGTCTACTTGAGAATTGAGGGATTTCAGTTCGTTTTTTTGAATAGGTATTTCTTTGGAGAGTATATCCACCTCCTCTTGAATCTAAAAAAAAAAAAATATTAAGCTGAACATGTATGTTAAGGACAACTAAATCATCGAGCCCGGGGATTCCGATCCCGAAACGGGTTCCTCCCATGGTACTTTTTCGTCCCGAAATGCCGTGATAATTATTCAAATCTCGGGCTTTTGTGATGCCTGCAAAACCTCGACATCTGTTGGCGGCGATATTATCTCTTTTGAATTCAAATGATATTGGAAATTAACCAAATATTTTCGTTTGTGCTAAAATTTACAACTCATATTTTCCCAGCAAACAATCGGAGTCATAAAAAACAATTGAAACAAATTGTCAATTAATAATGTTTACTTTTTTTGTTTACGCTACCTAGCTCACTTTTCACTTTGAATACGGGGCATTAATCTTAAAGGGTCTGATCCCAAAATCGGAGCGTAACCCATGGTACTTATGTGCAGAACACCTTTCTGAGTTAAAATATTTCTTGGCAGAAACAATATATCGAGTTTTTGCTTTCGGATTATGCATATCGAGGTCAAAAAGAGTATTTTGTTTGTTGGGACCCCGGGATTGTAATTTTTAAATCCCTTTTATGTCAAAAAGCTTCTGGATTAGATGACCATGCATTCTTTACCTTTTCGGCTTTTTTATGCCGTTCAATGTTTTCATTAACAGTGTACCTAATTTCTTCACGCAGCTCTTGGCGTTCTTTCAATCGATCCGTACCCATTTTAAATACTTCGGTTTTAAAAATATTGAAGTAGTATAGATAGTTTAGAAGAATTCTTAGCATATGTGCAGTTTTTTTAGGCGCTGCAAGTAAACGAAAATAGATTCATGGCGGAAATATAATGGGGCGGTTTCTATTAAATACTTACTTGGCCTCAGCAAATCATAGTAGCTGAATGTAAATGTCTTATCAGTTATTTTATAAATGTGGTCAATATGTCGTACTAGTTTTATCAGGAATAGCCGCCTCTCTCGCACGCAATCTTCATTATTGGTCTGTTCAACGCGGTAGCCAAACATTCTTAGGTAACTTACGAGAACCTTTGTGAGCCACGCTTCTGTAGGATTAGTAGTATCAGATTCTACCATTTTGCAGTCTGCACATAATTCATTCCAGCTATCAATATATTCCTTAGGCAACATTTTATAGTATTATAAAAATAAACGATGCAAAATCAAATTGAATACAAATTAAAATTTAATCACGATATAGTTGGTAAATAGTCGATATCTGTAGCTTTGTCGCAGCGACTCCAATTACTGCCTTCAAACGAGGCAAGGAGTTGCTCGTTCTTCTGCGAATTTTTGGCCTTCGGCCGCGCTTCAAATAAAAAGTCCTCAGCCGGTCCAAAACCTCCCGACACGAACAATGACGATCATTTGACACAACATGTGATACTCATTACTGGCTGTTTAATTGTCAGCACTCCATACAAACTTTTGATCACACACTCAAGGAGGTTTGCGCAATGCTGACTAAACAACGGCGTACGTGTGAGTTTTTGTCTCACTTCAGCACATTAGTTACACCCTCTAACTGAGCATATATCTGTACTGCTCTCTCCCACTATATTTGTGTCAGTGATGACCATAAAAAAAAAATTGTCACAGCTGACCATTGTCATAAAATGTCAAATATGATAAGTTACTGTTATTACTATGCATTTTTTTATTTTTAACTAATGGACAGTGCTTACAAGATAACACAATTTCTGAAAATAAATACATATATATTAAAACATAAAATCTAATTATTTATCTATTTTGTTTGTTTTGTGCACTGTTCTGCGGGCTGGTGACCTTGAAGGGGAGACTCCTTTTAACAAACACCTAGAAAATAAGATCGTTAAAATGTTTTTATTTTTTATTTTTATAATTACCATTGATAATTACCTTGTTTTCTATCTTTATTATATTCTGTTAAGCACCCTGCAAAAATCGTTGGATTATGTGTTCCAATTTTTTGACATTGGAGTACTCCAATAGTAATCCTTTGTATACCTCATCGGACCACCTTCAGCTTTTTGAAAGGCGATCATTGCTCATGCCTTATCGACGAAAATCCCAACACTATCGCTGTGATAGTAAATACTCCAAGGAGTAATAGCATTGGAGTAGTTTGCAAGGTGCTCTGACTGTAGGTACTCCATGGAGTAGCAGAAACAAAGCGAAGGTTAGAGTAGGTGGTCCAGTCCTAGGACATCGCAATGTTAATTGGAGCACAATTTTTATATGAAAAAGGATTACATTTGGATTACTCTGATGCTCCAATTGGAGTACTCTTTGGATAGAAAATAGAGTACTCTCGATTTTTGCAGGGACGTGGACATTGGAAACTTTCGATATAAATAATAAGCCTGCCATTTTTTCGTTCCCCACTCCGTTGTAAAAGATACTGAGCTATTTGGATCTGGTTGGGGTTATCAAATATGGTGAAAATACGGTCAGTCCAGGTAATGGCTCATCGATGATTATGTATCCACCAAAATTATTACGTATGCGGCCGCCTCCTTTGCTAATTATAGCACCAGCAGAATCTTTTGGATAATGACCAGTGCGAAATTTTCCTGTATTGGGCATATATGTAATACTTCTATATAGATAATACCGAACAGTGAAGCGTGTCAAACATTACAGTACAGATATACCATGAGAGAAGGAGACAAAATCTCAAGGATGTCGTTAAACTTTTGTAAACAAAGGGGCATAAATAAATGCATACTTTAACAAAATGTAAATAAATTCACTTCGTTTTTCTTATGTATGGTTATAAGCCATGTGTAAATAATAAATACGCAAAGCCTGCCCTCTATATATGTATATATTTATGTACAAGTATGTTTGATTTTTTTTTTCACTTCAAAAACATGAATTTTAATGCTTTTATTTTCGTAATTCAATATGTTTAAATAGTAAATACATCGACTTATGCATTATATTTTGGTATTTTCATTATTTAATCGACTAATCAAAGATTTTATAACTAAAACTATGCACAATTTGTGTAATGGGGATAGTGACCCTTTTTGAGCCCTTTGATATTTTTTTTAAACGCGTTACTACAATTCACTAACACAAACAAAACTTGCTCTCACATTTGCACTGATTCATATAATAATGTTTTACACGCTTCTTACACACGGCCAGTATACGAAAGGCGCAGGCTGTGGTTTAGAAATTTGATTTTTTTAACATAAATAACAGCGAATTATATAATATTATTAGTTAGAATAACTCTTTATAGTCTGCTCACTATTTTCTATTAAACAAATAACAAACAACTGCTAATAATTAGCTTCAAACCCCAAAATTTGGTATTTGTTTCCTTTAGGGGTCAACTGCTAATAAATTAGCTAGAATTATGGGGGATAGCTCAAAAGACGGGGTTTGGCCTCAGGATCACGAATCCGGAAGTGCTTTTTTAATATTTTGCTTCTCTGAAGAGATTCCGCCCCAATTTTGGTATCGGACCCGGGTCAATTTCGGTTTTTTGACCATAACTTTCCACATACACAAAAAATTAAAAAAGCGCTTCCGGATTCGTGATCCTCAGGCCAAACCCCGTCTTTTGAGCTATCTCCCACAATTCTAGCTAATTTATTGGCAGTTGACCCCTAAAGGAAACAAATACCAAATTTTGGGGTTTGAAGCGTTCTTTGTGCAGGTGTACTGTTATATAGTTATAGCCTCGTTGCATGCATTTAAGTCAAACTGTTAAGATATGTATTTGATAGTAAATCTATCAAAAAACATCGTACATACATGTTTCCAAATACAAGAAGGTAACCAGATTTTTCCAGTGTGACTTTCACAATTTCCGTATAAGTTTAAAGGTCCAACTTAAAACTGTTGGCATCTCCCATTAACTCTAGCCGCCAGTTTAATGTACAGAAAGCGTTTGTTATCTATCATAAAAAGTGTTGGTTAGTGCTAACGTGATAGTGAAAAAAACGTTTGTTTTCATTTTCTGTCTAATTTCTCATTTCGAAGATACTTACCTCAAATTTTTTCTGTAAAATAAATAAAATTTACTAGTTTTAAGTTTTTTTATTTTATGTTTTTTTTTCTTTGATATAAAGTATAATAAAAGTATAAACTGAAAGATTCGCTTAAAAGTTGCCCTACAAACTGGAGTGAAAAAATTGTCCAACACAGCAACACTTTTTTGCAAACAAGAACCCTGTTTCATTTATATTCGGTCCTGCACAAAACCCTGTTTTGCCGAGTGCAACGAAAACAACAATAGCAACCCAGATTTTCTCGTTAGAATTTGCCAATTTTTGGCAGCGATTTGTAAGCCAACAACAATTTTTTGACGTCGATTTGTGCTGTCAAAAGAAGAGTTTACACTTGTACAGATACACTATGGACGTAGCCACCACCACGCGACACGACGCGACACAACATAGTTGATCAAATAGGCAGCTATTTGGTCGCGTTGTGTGGTGTCGCTAGATGTACCTTTAAGCGGATAAACAACTAAAATATCTTTGATATTAGTGCATTTTAAATTAAGTGAAAGTGTTAAATATGCTTTGAAATGCTTATTTTACTATCTCACAGTGAATTGTGTGCGAACGCAAAGTGACACAAACCATTCGTAAGTGAGTGTTGAAATTTGGCAATTACCACGCTAAACTTTGATTTTTTTACATTTTTTGGAGAATTCAACTCATTTGACAGATGTGCGTGAACGCACAAACAAATTCATTTGGAATTCTTTTCCTTTGCGCACGCAATAGAAAGTCTCCACTCATTCACGCTCACGTTCACACGGAACTGTATAAAGGGTCGAATACATAAAGCTTTGTTAACCTCGCCTGACATTTGCTACCTCAAAACTTTGCGTCCAACTTCAGAGGTAGGCTACAATGAACGCTGCGACGCTTCTCTTTTATACATTTGTTTTCGTTATTTATTTCTTTGTATTCAGAATTTTTTGGTTATTATATTAATTTAATAGAGAAAAAATTAATTAATTATTATTTCCTTCAACTTTTTATTCTCCAATTAAAGCAAAGTCATCATCATTGTCAAAGCGAGCAAAGCAAGCAAAATTTGAGAGTTTGCCAAATTTTAACCTTGCTTCAACTTTGAGGTCTCCAATTTGCCATGCTTCGTTTAAATACGTATACGGAACTTTTATTTTGCCTCAAACTTTGACTTTGACAGAAAAGTTCAGTATACGTATTTAAACGAAGCATGGCAAATTGGAGACCTCAAAGTTGAAGCAAGGTTAAAATTTGGCAAACTCTCAAATTTTGCTTGCTTTGCTTGCTTTGACAATCAGATGTTGATGAATTTGCTTTAATTAAAGAATAAAAAGTTGGAGGAAATAATAATTAATTAATTTTTTCTCTATTAAATTAATCAATTAACCAAAACACTCTGAATGCAAAGAAATAAATAACGAAAACAAATGTATAAAAGAGAAGCGTCAAGGCGTTCATTGTAGCATACCTCTAAAGTTGGACGCAAAGTTTTGAGGTAGCAAATGTCAGGCGAGGTTAACAAAGCTTTATGTATTTGACCCTTAAGTGTCTTAAAGCGTTATGTCCACACATTTTATAAGCATTATATCACGACTGATGTTCTGACATGGAAGGTACCCTACTATATCAAGCGGGCTACCTACCTGCCAAGAAATGCCTCAAGAAAAAAACGAGCATATATTTCTTATGCTTGGTCAAGAAATTTTGACGTTTACCACATTTTGCATTTTTTGCAAATTACTATTATAAAAATGTATAAAACATGTATAGCGAGATATGTACTCACCAGGGGCGCAGCCAGAAGAAAATGTTTGGGGAGGTTTTAATTTTTTTCTTCTTAATATTTTCCTAGCACAACTATTTACAAAATTATTTTATAGCGCCAGTCACATATACATTAGACTGGGCCAAAAATTCAAAATTTCGTTTTTTTTTTCAAAAATTATATTGATTTTCTTTTTAAGAAAGGAGAAAAAAATTTACTGTAATTTTTTTAGATTTTTTATTTAAAGTCTAGAGGTCTAGTTTAGAGTTTACAGACTTTAACTCATATTTGGTATAAAAACGACAAACCATTGTTGTAAAACGCCATTTACCTGAACATATTTTTGAAGGAAATCGAATTTCCTACAAAATTTACATTGACCAAAATTTTCTCAGACTAGCCGTTTTCTAGTATTCTAGCTTCAAAAATTAGCATGTTTTTTCGATTTCCCATTTCTTCTTTCAAAAATGCAAATACCCACGTACAACAAAGATATATCCAGATTCTTAAAGCAAATTGAGTGGGCTACAAAATAGGTTAAACAACTTTTTTTTTTGTAAAGTCACATTTTCAAAACTTGTTAAGAATTAAATAAAAAAAAATCATATTTCCGTCTTTTTTTGATGTTTTTGATCCTATTTTTTTACTAAATTTTGTTTATTGATATTCTACGTGATTAATTATCATTATCAATGGAGGTGGGGCCGTGTGTAGCAGTCCACGCAAGTGGGAAAAGCTTCTGATCGCCATTCAGCTGGGAATGGCCAGAGCGATTCTTCTATGTGCGGTCCAAGCAGCTCACTACGTCCGGGAAAGCCCACGTATCTCTGGATAGCCACTGAACACCCGTTCGGTGGTGAACTAAAGTGAGAAAGCGACAACCTGACAAGGCCACTCCAACATAATCGGTTTAAGGGCTTGCCGAGGTGCCGCTGCAAGCGGGCGTCTGTCTTGAACCAAGCGGCTCGCTATATAAATGTGTAATTTAAATCCAACCCTCCGAGAAACGGGTTGTGCGTAGGGTTTGAGACCCACCACATAAAAACAAACTTCCAATGAGATCCAATAATAACTCTTTAGATAACGACCACTGCAAACGAAATAGGAATATGATTAAGGAAATCAGGGCATGTTCTTGGAATGTCCGAACCCTTAGCAGAGAAGGTGACGATTCCCGCCTAGTTGGGGTCCTCAAACAGGCAAAAGCTGACATCACCGCTATACAAGAAATGCGATGGACGGGGCAAGGTTATAAGACCATCCAAACCTGCAATGTCTACTGGAGCGGCCACACTAATGAGCGCAGATTCGGCGTCGGTTTTGTGGTGGGAAAGAGGCTTGTGAAACAGGTAGTGTCTTTCACAGCCGTGAACGAGCGTCTCGCCATAATCCGAATAAAACTACGATTTTTCACCACATCGTTTATCTGTGCGCACGCCGAATGGATACAGGCTGATCGACTTCGCCGGTGCACGAAATATGGTCGTAGCCAGCACCAGGTTCAAGCATAAAAAGATCCTTCGAGCAACATGGCTATCGCCAGATCGGAAAACACGCAATCAGATCGATCACTTTGTGATAGACGGACGGCATGCTTCCAGTGTTATGGAGGTACGTACGATGCGGGGTCCAAACATCGACTCCGATCACTACTTGGTAGCAGCCAAGATTCGTACTCGCCTAAGTACAACGAAAGAGGCACCACAAAAAACGCAGGGAAAGCTGGACGTCGAAAAGCTGCAGTCACAACAGACAGCCAATGATTTCGCAGAACGACTCGCGCACCTGCTCTCTGAGAGCACAATTCAACCCAGCGGAGTGCACGAGCAGTGGGAGCATATCTCCGGATCACTTCGTACCGCAGCCGAAGAAGTAATTGGATTCCGGCAAATGCGAAAAAACAGCTGGTACGATGATAGAGAGTGCAAAGTCGCAATGAAAAGAAAGAACGACGCCTATAAGGCAATGTTAAAAGCGAATGCAACGAGGAGCGTGTGTGAACACTACCGCGAGATGAAGAGAGAAGCGAGACGGCTTCTTCGGGCGAAGAAAAGGGAAGCGGAAAAGCGTGAAATCGAAGAGCTTGAAATGCTAGCCAGCAGAAGCAACGCCCGAAAATTTTATCAAAGAATTCGACGAATGACGGAAGGTTTTAACCCCGGGGCAAACTCCTGTAAAAATGACAACGGCGACCTGGTGACAGATTTTCAGAGAGTACTAGGGTTATGGAGGGATCACTGCTCTGCCCTTCTAAACGGAGGAACGGAGCAACAATCCAGAGAAGAGGACGAGCCCGACCCCACAATCGAAGACGATGGAATCGAAGTTCCACAACCCGACTATAACGAGGTGCGAGTAGCTATATCACGGCTAAAAAACAATAAAGCGGCGGGTGCTGAGGCCTGCCCGCTGAGCTATTTAAATGCGGCGGCGAGGAGCTGGTAAGGTGCATGCACCAGCACTTGTGCAGAATATGGTCGGATGAATGCATGCCTGAAGATTGGAACCTAAGTGTTCTCTGCCCAATCCATAAGAAGGGTGATCCCGCAAACTGCGCCAACTATCGTGGAATCAGCCTTTTGAGTATCGCATATAAGGTCCTATCAAGCGTATTGTGCAAAAGACTGAAGCCTGACGTAAACCGACTGATTGGACCTTATCAGTGTGGCTTCAGACCTGGTAAATCTACCATCGACCAGATTTTTACAATACGCCAAATCTTGGAAAAAAACCCGTGAGAAAAGGATCGACACACACCATCTCTTTGTTCATTTTAAAGCCGCCTTCGACAGCACGAAAATGAGTTGCCTATACGCCGTTATGTCTGATTTTGGTTTCCCAGCAAAACTTATATGGCTATGCAAAATGACGCTGAACAACACCACAGCTCGGTTAGAATTGGGAAGGACCTCTGGGAGCCGTTCGAAACTAAACGAGGTTTCAGGCAGGGCGACCCCCTATCGTGCGATTTCTTTAATTTAATGCTGGAGAAAATAATACTAGCTGCAGAATTTAACCGCGCTGGAACAATATATTACAAGAGCGTACAACTGTTGGCGTATGCCGACGACATCGACATCATTGGCCTCAACAACCGCGCCGTAACTTCTGCGTACTCCAAATTAGAAAAGGAAGCGGAAAAAATGTGGTTGGTGGTGAACGAAGGTAAAACGAAGTACCTGCTGGCATCAAGCAAAGAGTCAGCGCATTCGCGCCTTGGCAACCACGCCACTGTTGGCAGCCATAATTTGGAGATAGTAAGGGACTTTGTATACCTGGGAAGTAGCATTACTACCAACAACAATGTAAGCCTGGAAATCCATAGAAGGATAACTCTTGCAAACAAATGCTACTTTGGGCTGAGTAGGCAATTTAGAAGTAAAGTTCTCTCTCGACGAACAAAAACAACACTCTATAAGTCACTTATCGTACCCGTCCTGCTATATGGTGCAGAAGCAGGGACACTGGCAGCATCTGATGAGGCGGCTCTGGGAGTATTCGAGAGAAAAATTCTTCGAAAGATTTATGGACCCCTAAAAGTTGGCGACGGCGAGTACCGAAGAAGATATAATGAAGAGCTGTATGAGCTTTACGCAGACGTGGACATAGTTCAGCGAATTAAAACCCAGCGGCTCCGCTGGCTAGGACACGTGGTGCGAATGAACGAGGACGCTCCGGCCCGGAAGGTATTTTTATCGGCCCCCGCCGGTGGAAGTAGAGGAAGAGGGAGACCACCACTTCGATGGCAGGACCAAGTAGAGGCAGACCTGCGAGCACGCGGTATCTCTAATTGGCGCCAGTTGGCTCAACAAAGAACCGACTGGCGTAACATGATGGACGGCCAAAATCGCCTAGGCGGTTAAAGGCTATTTTAAATAAGTAAGTAATTATCATTATATGATCAATATTATAAAAAAAAATATACATTTCTCATATACGTTCAAACTTATTTTTGCTTAAAATAGGTTTTCTCTGCGGAGGGGTAGTTCTACAGTCTTCAAATGGCGCAAACAAACAATATAAACAGACCAAATGTATAAAAAAAAGTTCGACTTTCTGTAAACATGGTCATAACCTGCAACCCTCAGCTAAATGCATTAGAAATGCGGCAGCATGAACGTATCTTCGAAATGTATGTCCGAAAATGGTAAACGCAGCATTTAAATTTGAGCATGAACACTGCACCATATAACAAGGGGCAGCCTTCTTTTTTTATTAGTCATTGAATCTATTACACGAAAAAATACCTAGGACGAGAGAGCATTTTTCTGGTAGATCTCAATGAGAAAAGAAGAACTGCATACAAGAAATTTGCCGGACACCCTCTGTGACAGAACGCCCTGTGTCGAATGAAATTTGTACTAAATTTGTTTAATCTGGCAATACCTAAATGTAAACTCTCCGCTGTCTGCCTTTCATCCATTTTGTAATTTCAACAACCGCCATTCGTTGGCAAGCAGTCGGACAAGGCACACAGCGGTGAGTAAAAACTTTGTAATTTGAAATTATAATATTCAACTCAATAATTTGTGTTATTTTATATAGAAATAAACCACCCATATCATTATCCATATTTACGTCGTCATTTTCATGGAAAGTACGGGTGCGTTAAATCCGCAAGTCCGAGCCAACGACAAATTTATTTCGCTGCCTACATTTATGTATGTCACTGCCGACGTTATATCTCGCTGCCTGCATTGTCTTTCGCTGCTCACATTCTAATTGCTGCTAAGTTACTTGCGCCTGCATACCAGCGCAAAGCTATTAATTACCAAAGCAGCAGCGAGCCCTTAGCTATTTGCCAATTTATGTGTTGTGTTTAAATGTACACCAGCGTTTACTTTATGGTTGCGTGACGTTAGGACGTGAAGCATCGCCATAGCCACATTAAAGTCACGTCAACGTCGCCATCACAGCCACCAACGCCGCAACCACTGCAACGTCGCAGCGCCAGCATCGTAAAGCCATTTCGCCCGTCGCAACGTTTATTCACAAATACACATTTGTGACGTCGCCGCCACAAGTAAACGTTCGAAATTTTCCTGCACAAAATAAAGCCAACATAGCAGTATTAGTAAATTTGTACAGAGTCACAACTCTGCGTTAAATATAGCCACAATTCTGCGTTAAAAATGGAAAATAAGTTTACTTTGCCACACATGTTTCGTTCACCGCCACGTAGAAGTGCTCGCCTTATGAACAGCAGTAGCAACATGGATCAGAATACAGTATTATCACCAATATCAGAAACGCCATCTAGCCTAAATAATACCGCAGTAAGTACATGTTCTCAAATATATACATCCAATACCCCAACTATGCCCACCGTAACTTACGAAGTGCACGACGACGCTGGAGCCCCAATCGTTTCAGCCAGCAAATCTGTCATAACCACGAGTTCTCTGCCGACGCCGAGCAATGCGCAAACAAACTCCGGGAGTTACAACGAAGAAATAGAAAAGCGTATAGCCACGTTGGAGCTCCATCTAAAAGCAACTCAGGTACAGTTACGTGAACGGGAAAGCCAGAATGAAGCACTTAGGTCAGCGCTTTTGAGTAACGGGAGCTCTGCTGTTACATACGGCAGCAGCATCGTCGCGCAGTCGCGCACAATGGTGCCGCAGTCGTAGCCAATGCTGCCACAGTCGACGCCTGCACTTCTAATGCCGTCGCAGTCAACGCAGATGCTGGCTGAATCGTCGCCACTAACGATTAATGGGCAATCGAATGCCTCTATGCCATTTATTGAACCTGCTCGTATGCCCCCCCACACGTCTATGAATTTATACCATTCTTTACAGCAGAATACAACGCCTAATAATTCGCGCTGTGCCTCAGCGCCATATTTGAATAATTTATCTTCGTCTCAGTCGTCGGCCGCTCCGACGTCAACGCCTCAAGTCAGCGTAGCTGGCGCTAACCTACAGTATTTGCCCTATAATTTAAACCACTATAAAAAATTGTTAGATTTGCCTGAATTTAGCGGTCGGGCTGAAGACTGGCCTATGTTTTATGCATCATTTGTAGAGTCGACAGCCGCATATGGCTATAGCAATTTTGATAACAACCAGCGTCTCCAAAAGTGCCTTAAAGGTGATGCACGCGAAACGGTGAAGTCACTGCTCATCCACCCCAATAATGTCAGTGGCATCATCGAACAGTTGAAGTTTAGGTTTGGACGACCAGAGCAGCCGGTTCGGAGCCAGTTAGCGCAGATTAAAGATATAGCTCCTATTTCTGAAAATACATTAGGTAAAGTTATACCGTTTGCCACAAAGGTAAAAAATATCTGTGCACTTTTGGAGTCTGCTGGCGCCGTACATCATATCGCCAACCCAACGCTACTCGATGAACTCATTGCGAAGTTACCTATGAGCAAGCGCATTGAGTGGGGTCGATACGTTACTACTATGTCGACGCGTGCCACCGTATCACATTTTAGTGATTGGCTCACTACACTTGCTAACGTCATATCACAGTATAACCAGTATTTGCACTGAGGTGAAAGTTCTCCATGGAGGTGAATTTTTCAGAGTTGAAATCCATGGTAGGATGGAATTTCGCGGACGCATGGTTGCATTTCAGTAACAAAAAAAACTTTAGAAATATTTCAAGAAAAAAAATGAATTTAATGTATATATTCCATGAATTAATATAATATCATGAATTTACTGCACTACAAGAAGTATAAAAAATGTATATTAAAGGCCATATTGTAAAATTTCGTACAAATGCATATTGATGATCGGCTCTTTATGAACGATGCTATTAAATAGTAGTTTTGCGCAAAAAAGCACCCCTGTTAGTTGACGACATTGAGGTGAATTTGAAATTCTTAGAAATTTTCCAAAACAAAATAAAGAAAATATTTTGCTTGCAGTTTTATATTTATTTATACTATTTATTTAATAGTAATATACGATTATCTGGTAGCTTTAATGTCAAGGTACGGTGTTAATGAACTATGAGTCATCTTATATATAAAAACTAATGTGTTTTTGTTTTAGGAGTGTCCCGTCTAAATATTAGCTGGAGAAGTTGAAATACTTATTACTAACCGGATAAGTATTTCCAGTGCCTGGCAAATGAGGACTATTGTTATTGTGAACAAAAACCATAAACTACAAGTTGCGATGGAGCATTGCAAGCTGCACGTAATCGTGGCTGCCGCCGGAGGCCTTTTTATTCCATCTATACAATGTCCCAGGGGGTACCATAACAGTCGCCCATACGGCAGTTGCTACCCAAGGCCTTTTTTGTTGCATCTTGAATGAATGAATTAATCTTATGCACTCTGCGTGGTATTAGTTTCCTTTAGGGGTCAACTTCTAATAAATTAGCTAAAATTATGTGATATAGCTCAAAAGACGGCGTTCGGCCGCAGGATCTCGAATCCGGAAGCGCTTTTTAATAATTTGCTTCTCTGCAGAGATATTTGCAATCAAAGTTTCAAGTTTTCATGTGGTTGTTGTAATTTTATTATTATTATGTCACACGTCCGGACATGGGATGGCGTAGCCCAGGGTTATTTTTTATAAGCGCGGCCGAAGGCCGCCAACTCAGAAAAGTGTTTCGTACATAAATACCATGGATTGCGCCCCATTTTTGGTATTGGACCCGGGTCATTTTTCGGTTTTTTGACCATAACTTTTCACTAAAACAAAAAATTAAAAAAAAAGCGCTTCCGGATTCGTGATCCTGAGTCCAAAACCCGTCTTTTGAGCTATCTCCCATAATTTTAGCTAATATATTAGCAGTTGACCCCTAAAGGAAACTAATACCCTCTGCGTTTATGCTCCTTTTTGGGGAGGCTAAAATCAAATCTGTTATAAATGAAACAAATTAATATAAATTTTCATCATTTGCACAACTTTTTTATTTCCATTTGATTTTCACCACGCGTGATAGGGTTGTGTTTAATCACTCAGGGCTGCATTTTGTTGAATTATTTGTTAGATAGTGATTTTTTCTCTAATACTTCACGTTGACCTGCAAACTGGTTTTCCTTTCAGTTTAAAACGGTTAAAACAATTTAGGCATGTTCATAATCGATATAAAGTAGGTACTTAAGTTAGCGTCAACCCTTTGATACCCTTTCCAAGGGTCTATCTGACGCTAAATTTAGTACCTACTTTATTTCGTTCAGATTGTTGGACAGAGACAGATAAATATACAAGACTAAATGGGCTTGCTCAAGAACATCCTACAAATTATGACGGATAACACATAATAATCAAAAAACTAAATTTATAATAGAACTATTTTTCCTACACCTTTTTCACTCGTACTTCAAAAACCGTAAAAATACTTTAGATAAGGTTAAATGCATTTAAGAATAGTGAATGGTAGTCCAAGACCCATACAATTATTTTCAGAATAGTCAATTGTATCTTAAAAACTGTAAAATATGCTTTAGAATAATCAACTGTACTCCAAAAACTATAAATTGTACTTCATAAACTGTAATTTGTACTCGAGACCGTAAATTAGACTTCAGAAGGTTAAAAATGTACTCCAAAATAATCAGTTCTACTTCAGAAACAACAAATTCCAATCCAGAAGATGTTTCTGAAGTACATTTGATTTTTCTGGAATACGTTTTACAGTTTCTCGAATACAATGGGCTTCTTCGTAGCAAATTTTGCGAATATTAACAACCATTTACGTTTTTTAAAGTACATTTTACACTCTAACCCACAATAAAATATACAGGCAGATTCTAAATAATTTCTTACTTTGCGGATTTTCTCCCTCTCATATAATTTGTGAGCGAAAATGTATGAAAAAGGTGCACTAGTGAAATTTATTTAGATTGGCACGATAAGCTTTTTGTCGAAAAATTCTCAAATTTCGAAATATGTTTTGCGTAAAATTTTGCAAAAATCATTGGATCATGTGTTTCAATTTTGTGATATTGGAGTACTTCAATTGTAATACTTTCTAATACCTCAGCGGACCACCTTCAGCTTATTGAAAGCCGTCATTGCTCATGCTTTATTGACCAAAATCACGACACGATCGCTCTGAAAATAGATACTCCAAGGAGTAACAACATTGGAATACATTGCAAAGTACTCTGAAAACAGAAACAACTGTAGCGTCTCGTTGTGACATTTAATTTTGACAGCTGACATAAATGCACGTAGACAAAGGCAACCTGTCTTATAACCGCGTTTTAACACGCGTTAACGCAGACTTGATCTAGTTTTATCTTTTTGGGTACGATGACATAATCAGCTGATTTTTCCTTGTATATTTTTTGCTTTTGTGCGTATTTGTCAAAGTTATAAATGTCACGCAACGCAATAAAGCTGTATTTGTTTTCGACTGAATACTCCTATGCGTGAGAAAAAACGCTGTGCATTGGTTCTTGGTTGAGTTGTAAAATAGTAATTTCTTTTTTTTAGAAATATAACCTAATATATACATATATAGTTTTACTTAAAACGCAAAATCCTAAATTTGACTATTTCTCCTCTTTTAAA
Source organism: Campiglossa producta (assembly GCA_964058755.1). NCBI lineage: Eukaryota > Metazoa > Arthropoda > Insecta > Diptera > Tephritidae > Campiglossa > Campiglossa producta. The sequence goes on along the minus strand of CAXKVI010000003.1, from coordinate 42,555,937 downwards.
GTAATTTATTACCTCATAAAATTTGCAACACAACACCCTGAAATGGCTGAAAATAGTTGACTGCAACCCGAAGTTCTCTATGGAGGTGAATATAAGTACGTTTGTGTTAGTGAGTGCAACTACTGTCTATACTGTGCGTCATATGTACTATAAATGATGATTATCAACTTGCCGCTCGCCGAACGGTGCTCCACATGGACGAAACTACATCGAGAAAATGTCTCATTTGTCAGGGTCAGCACAAGCCAGCTGATTGTAAGCGTCTACTTGAAGCCACGGTAGGTGATCGATGGACACAAGTTAAATCTCGTCGATTATGTTTTGCTTGCCTAAATGGGGGTCACATCGCCAGCAATTGTAGAAAGCGAAAGGTTTGCGGTATCGATGGATGTAGTAGAGCACATCATAAATTGCTTCACGAGTCCCGGCCAGAGCGCCCGTTAAGTGCATCAACATCATCGCGGAGCACCTCTCATGCTGCGTCTACGTCTACGTCGCCGTCGAATAATGACAAGCAACAATCGTCTACTGACAAAGGGGAAACGGTATTAAGTTGTTCCAAGAACTCGTCCAAGGGCAAATTACTCTACCGCATCCTTCCAGTTACGCTATACGGGAAGCAACGTCGCATCGATACATACGCCTTACTCGACGAAGGTTCATCTATAACGATGATGGATAACAGCCTCGTAGAGGGGGGGACATTCAGTAAAAGAGCCTTCCACATTAGTCGATTTACAAATTAGTGGTGCTGGTATGAGTAAAAGATTTAAATTGCAGCAGGTCCATGCCGTACGTAACCTAAAGCTGCCAACACAAAGCCTCAGCCTCAACGACTTGGACATGAACAACAATGAAGCACGCCAACTGCCAGTGCAGCCACTTTCAGGAGCAACACCGCGACTGCTCATTGGTATCGACAACTGCCACTTGGGTTTGGCCTCGACCACCATTACAATGAGGAAACATGGACTGTTTGCAGCCAAAACAGAAATCGGTTGGGTAGTGTTTGGTCCTGTCAGTGAATGTCCTTCTTCGCCAGCCACATGTCTCTTGTTAAATTGTAGTCCGGATGAAACGCTCCATAATATGGTTGCCAACTTTTTTGAGACAGAGAGCTTCGGGGTAAAACCATCACCACCAATCGCAAGCGCGGACGATAAGCGCGCCCTTGCTATTTTGGAGTCAACCACATGCCGTGTTGGCCAAAGATTTCAAACCGGGCTTATCTGGAAGGATGATAGTATCCATTTACCAGACAGTTATGACATGGCGCTCAAGAGGTTAAAAGGCGTTGAAAGGAAAATGAGTAGCGATGCTAATTTTGCCATTGCCTATAAGCAGATCATTGACAGCTACATCGAGAAGGGGTATGCACGCAAACTCACCACGTCAGAATCAGCCTTGTCATCGCCGCGTACCTGGTACCTGCCTCACTTTGCCGTAGAAAACCCGAACAAGCCCGGGAAACTTCGATTCGTTTTTGATGCCGCCGCCCAAGTGAATGGAGTTTCCTTGAACAGCTGCTTGCTAAAGGGGCCGCAGGAATATAAGCCGTTGCCGTCGATTCTTTTTCGCTTTCGTGAACGAGCCGTGGGACTGTGTGGTGACATAAAGGAAATGTTCCACCAAGTACTAATACGTCCGGAAGACAGATGTGTCCAGCGATTTCTGTGGCGGAATGGGGATCCTAGCCAAACACCTGAAGTATTTGAAATGCGCGTCATGACGTTTGGAGCCGCTTGTTCGCCTAGTGCGGCTCATTATGTTAAAACGCGAAATGCCTTGGAACACGTGAATGACAGTCGCAATATCCCTCGAGCCATAACCGCCATTTTAGAAAATCACTATGTAGACGACTTGGTGGATAGTTTTGATTCAGCTGACGAAGCCATAGCCGTTGCAAAGCATGTAAGGAAGATTCACATGGACGCCGGATTTGAGATCCGCAATTTTACATCGAACTCTAAGGAGGTAGTTGCAGCACTGGACGGAATGGACGTCGATAAGTTCATCGGCTTAAAGAATGAGTTGGGTACTGAGAGGGTACTCGGGTTACATTGGCATTCCTCGACGGACTGTTTTAGGTTTGGACTAAAGTTCAACAAAAAGAGCGAGGTAGTAATGAGCGGTGGTAGGTGTCCTACAAAGAGGGAGCTCCTCAGCGTGGTCATGTCCATATTCGACCCACTGGGATTCTTGGCTAATTTCGTTGTTGGAGCAAAATTAATCTTGAGAGAGGTGTGGAGGTATGAAACGCGTTGGGATGACCCTCTTCCAGCAAACATAACCGCGTTATGGGAAAAATGGCGTAAGCAGCTGCCAGCTGTAATCGAATACGCCTGTCCTCGTTTTTATTTTCGCAATGGTGCGCCAAGATACCTACAGTTACATACATTTGTCGACGCTAGTGGAAACGCCTTTGCCGCTGTCACGTATTGGAGGTCGGAGAATGCCAGAGGGGAGATAGAGGTCGCATTCATCTGCGCGAAATCGAAGTGCGCCCCGATAAAAACTCTGACTATACCGCGTTTGGAGCTGCAAGCCGCCGTTTTGGGTGTTCGTTTACAGCAAACCGTGAAAGAGGCATATTCTTTAAAAATCGACAAATGTTTTCTTTGGAGTGATTCGGTTACTGTGATCAAGTGGATCCGAAGCGAACATCGTAAATACAAGCCGTTCGTGCAGCACCGAATCGCAGAAATCTTAGCGGCTACTCAAGAGTCGGATTGGCGATGGATACCCACCGCGCAAAATGTCGCCGATGAAGCTACTCGCGCCCACCCTAATATTCCGTTCGGGCCTACGACGCGCTGGGTAAAAGGCCCACCATTTCTATTGGAGGAGGAGTTTTCTTGGCCTACGGAAGATGCGATCTCGGCTACAATCGATTGCTGCGATGAAGAGCTGCGGCCACAGCACTCATTAATTGTCGTATTTCAAAATTTTATAGAGTTCGATCGCTTCTCCTCATATAGCAGGTTGTTGAGGACCACCGCCTGGGTTATAATGTTTGTCAAAACATGCCGCCGAATTCAAAGTAAGAATCCACACGGTCTTGGTGCACATGATCTTGAAGCAGCGAAACTCCTACTATGCCGCCTAGTGCAGAACGAATGCTTTTCCGAAGAAGTCCAGAATATCAAAGATGGACAAAATATCGCAAGCCGGAGTTCTTTGCTGCAGTTGCTGCCATACTTGGATGATGATGGTGTATTACGTGTTCGTGGACGTATAGATGCAGCCAGTTGGCTTCCGATATGCACGCGACGTCCTATAATCTTGCCGCCTAGCCATGCGTATACGAAGTTGATCACAGAGCATCATCATATCAACATGGGCCATCAAAATTCCGAAGCCACCATATGTGCTATTCGTCGGGAGTATTGGGTACCACGCCTAAGATCGGTTCTACGAAATGTCATCGCTAACTGTAATGTGTGTCGTCTGCGCAAAGCCGCACCAGTTCCACCATTAATTGGGCCGTTGCCAGTGGATAGACTCACGCCGTACGTGAAGCCGTTTACTTACACAGGCATGGATTACTTCGGGCCACTGAATGTTACAGTTCGACGGAGTAAAGAAAAGAGGTGGGTGGCGTTGTTTACATGTCTCACTACGCGGGCTGTGCATCTGGAGTTGGCCCACGACTTGAGCACCGACTCTTGCATCATCGTAATTCGAAATTTTATTAATCGCAGAGGAGTGCCTGCAAGATTGAGGTCGGACAATGGGAAAAATTTTGTGGGAGTAAACAACGAGGCAAAAAGATTCACCGAGAGTTACAACGAAGAAATAGAAAAGCGTATAGCCACGTTGGAGCTCCATCTAAAAGCAACTCAGGTACGGTTACGTGAACGGGAAAGCCAGAATGAAGCACTTAGGTCAGCGCTTTTGAGTAACGGGAGCTCTGCTGTTACATACGGCAGCAGCATCGTCGCCAATGCTGCCACAGTCGACGCCTGCACTTCTAATGCCGTCGCAGTCAACGCAGATGCTGGCTGAATCGTCGCCACTAACGATTAATGGGCAATCGAATGCCTCTATGCCATTTATTGAACCTGCTCGTATGCCCCCCCACACGTCTATGAATTTATACCATTCTTTACAGCAGAATACAACGCTGTGCCTCAGCGCCATATTTGAATAATTTATCTTCGTCTCAGTCGTCGGCCGCTCCGACGTCAACGCCTCAAGTCAGCGTAGCTGGCGCTAACCTACAGTATTTGCCCTATAATTTAAACCACTATAAAAAATTGTTAGATTTGCCTGAATTTAGCGGTCGGGCTGAAGACTGGCCTATGTTTTATGCATCATTTGTAGAGTCGACAGCCGCATATGGCTATAGCAATTTTGATAACAACCAGCGTCTCCAAAAGTGCCTTAAAGGTGATTTACGCGAAACGGTGAAGTCACTGCTCATCCACCCCAATAATGTCAGTGGCATCATCGAACAGTTGAAGTTTAGGTTTGGACGACCAGAGCAGCTGGTTCGGAGCCAGTTAGCGCAGATTAAAGATATAGCTCCTATTTCTGAAAATACATTAGGTAAAGTTATACCGTTTGCCACAAAGGTAAAAAATATCTGTGCACTTTTGGAGTCTGCTGGCGCCGTACATCATATCGCCAACCCAACGCTACTCGATGAACTCATTGCGAAGTTACCTATGAGCAAGCGCATTGAGTGTGGTCGATACGTTACTACTATGTCGACGCGTGCCACCGTATCACATTTTAGTGATTGGCTCACTACACTTGCTAACGTCATATGTACTATAAATGATGATTATCAACTTGCCGCTCGCGAGCCTAAACGCCGAACGGTGCTCCACATGGACGAAACTACATCGAGAAAATGTCTCATTTGTCAGGGTCAGCACAAGCCAGCTGATTGTAAGCGTCTACTTGAAGCCACGGTAGGTGATCGATGGACCCAAGTTAAATCTCGTCGATTATGTTTTGCTTGTCTAAATGGGGGTCACATCGCCAGCAATTGTAGAAAGCGAAAGGTTTGCGGTATCGATGGATGTAGTAGAGCACATCATAAATTGCTTCACGAGTCCCGGCCAGAGCGCCCGTTAAGTGCATCAACATCATCGCGGAGCACCTCTCATGCTGCGTCTACGTCTACGTCGCCGTCGAATAATGACAAGCAACAATCGTCTACTGACAAAGGGGCAACGGTATTAAGTTGTTCCAAGAACTCGTCCAAGGGCAAATTACTCTACCGCATCCTTCCAGTTACGCTATACGGGAAGCAACGTCGCATCGATACATACGCCTTACTCGACGAAGGTTCATCTATAACGATGATGGATAACAGCCTCGTAGAGGGGGGGACATTCAGTAAAAGAGCCTTCCACATTAGTCGATTTACAAATTAGTGGTGCTGGTATGAGTAAAAGATTTAAATTGCAGCAGGTCCATGCCGTACGTAACCTAAAGCTGCCAACACAAAGCCTCAGCCTCAACGACTTGGACATGAACAACAATGAAGCACGCCAACTGCCAGTGCAGCCACTTTCAGGAGCAACACCGCGACTGCTCATTGGTATCGACAACTGCCACTTGGGTTTGGCCTCGACCACCATTACAATGAGGAAACATGGACTGTTTGCAGCCAAAACAGAAATCGGTTGGGTAGTGTTTGGTCCTGTCAGTGAATGTCCTTCTTCGCCAGCCACGTGTCTCTTGTTAAATTGTAGTCCGGATGAAACGCTCCATAATATCGTTGCCAACTTTTTTGAGACAGAGAGCTTCGGGGTAAAACCATCACCACCAATCGCAAGCGCGGACGATAAGCGCGCACGTGCTATTTTGGAGTCAACCACATGCCGTGTTGGCCAAAGATTTCAAACCGGGCTTATCTGGAAGGATGATAGTATCCATTTACCAGACAGTTATGACATGGCGCTCAAGAGGTTAAAAGGCGTTGAAAGGAAAATGAGTAGCGATGCTAATTTTGCCATTGCCTATAAGCAGATCATTGACAGCTACATCGAGAAGGGGTATGCACGCAAACTCACCACGTCAGAATCAGCCTTGTCATCGCCGCGTACCTGGTACCTGCCTCACTTTGCCGTAGAAAACCCGAACAAGCCCGGGAAACTTCGCTTCGTTTTTGATGCCGCCGCCCAAGTGAATGGAGTTTCCTTGAACAGCTGCTTGCTAAAGGGGCCGCAGGAATATAAGCCGTTGCCGTCGATTCTTTTTCGCTTTCGTGAACGAGCCGTGGGACTGTGTGGTGACATAAAGGAAATGTTCCACCAAGTACTAATACGTCCGGAAGACAGATGTGCCGAGCGATTTCTGTGGCGGAATGGGGATCCTAGCCAAACACCTGAAGTATTTGAAATGCGCGTCATGACGTTTGGAGCCGCTTGTTCGCCTAGTGCGGCTCATTATGTTAAAACGCGAAATGCCTTGGAACACGTGAATGACAGTCGCAATATTCCTCGAGCCATAACCGCCATTTTAGAAAATCACTATGTAGACGACTTGGTGGATAGTTTTGATTCAGCTGACGAAGCCATAGCCGTTGCAAAGCAAGTAAGGGAGATTCACATGGACGCCGGGTTTGAGATCCGCAATTTTACATCGAACTCTAAGGAGGTAGTTGCAGCACTGGACGGAATGGACTTTGATAAGTTCATCGGCTTAAAGAATGAGTTGGGGACTGAGAGGGTACTCGGGTTACATTGGCATTCCTCGACGGACTGTTTTAGGTTTGGACTAAAGTTCAACAAAAAGAGCGAGGTAGTAATGAGCGGTGGTAGGTGTCCTACAAAGAGGGAGCTCCTCAGCGTGGTCATGTCCATATTCGACCCACTGGGATTCTTGGCTAATTTCGTTGTTGGAGCAAAATTAATCTTGAGAGAGGTGTGGAGGTATGAAACGCGTTGGGATGACCCTCTTCCAGCAAACATAACCGCGTTATGGGAAAAATGGCGTAAGCAGCTGCCAGCTGTAATCGAATACGCCTGTCCTCGTTTTTATTTTCGCAATGGTGCGCCAAGATACCTACAGTTACATACATTTGTCGACGCTAGTGGAAACGCCTTTGCCGCTGTCACGTATTGGAGGTCGGAGAATGCCAGAGGGGAGATAGAGGTCGCATTCATCTGCGCGAAATCGAAGTGCGCCCCGATAAAAACTCTGACTATACCGCGTTTGGAGCTGCAAGCCGCCGTTTTGGGTGTTCGTTTACAGCAAACCGTGAAAGAGGTATATTCTTTAAAAATCGACAAATGTTTTCTTTGGAGTGATTCGGGTACCGTGATCAAGTGGATCCGAAGCGAACATCGTAAATACAAGCCGTTCGTGCAGCACCGAATCGCAGAAATCTTAGCGGCTACTCAAGAGTCGGATTGGCGATGGATACCCACCGCGCAAAATGTCGCCGATGAAGCTACTCGCGCCCACCCTAATATTCCGTTCGGGCCTACGACGCGCTGGGTAAAAGGCCCACCATTTCTATTGGAGGAGGAGTTTTCTTGGCCTACGGAAGATGCGATCTCGGCTACAATCGATTGCTGCGATGAAGAGCTGCGGCCACAGCACTCATTAATTGTCGTATTTCAAAATTTTATAGAGTTCGATCGCTTCTCCTCATATAGCAGGTTGTTGAGGACCACCGCCTGGGTTATAATGTTTGTCAAAACATGCCGCCGAATTCAAAGTAAGAATCCACACGGTCTTGGTGCACATGATCTTGAAGCAGCGAAACTCCTACTATGCCGCCTAGTGCAGAACGAATGCTTTTCCGAAGAAGTCCAGAATATCAAAGATGGACAAAATATCGCAAGCCGGAGTTCTTTGCTGCAGTTGCTGCCGTTGCTGCCATACTTGGATGATGATGGTGTATTACGTGTTCGTGAACGTATAGATGCAGCCAGTTGGCTTCCGATATGCACGCGACGTCCTATAATCTTGCCGCCTAGCCATGCGTATACGAAGTTGATCACAGAGCATCATCATATCAACATGGGCCATCAAAATTCCGAAGCCACCATATGTGCTATTCGTCGGGAGTATTGGGTACCACGCCTAAGATCGGTTCTACGAAATGTCATCGCTAACTGTAATGTGTGTCGTCTGCGCAAAGCCGCACCAGTTCCACCATTAATTGGGCCGTTGACAGTGGATAGACTCACGCCGTACGTGAAGCCGTTTACTTACACAGGCATGGATTACTTCGGGCCACTGAATGTTACAGTTCGACGGAGTAAAGAAAAGAGGTGGGTGGCGTTGTTCACATGTCTCACTACGCGGGCTGTGCATCTGGAGTTGGCCCACGACTTGAGCACCGACTCTTGCATCATCGTAATTCGAAATTTTATTAATCGCAGAGGAGTGCCTGCCGACGTTTTTGATTGCGAGCGTGTGCAGGGGGAACTATCGCAACGTGGCATAGATTGGGTATTCAACTCGCCGTTCAACCCGGCTGAAGGTGGCGTTTGGGAAAGGATGGTGCAGTGCGTCAAGCGAGTGTTGCGCCAAACGTTAAAGGCAGTTGCGCCACGTGAGCATACACTGTACTGCTTTCTGGTTGAGGCGGAAAACATCGTCAACTCCCGGCCTCTCACGCACTTGCCCATCTCTCCCAACCAAGAACTGCCACTAACGCCGAACGATTTCTTATTGGGGTCAACAAATACTGCGAATACTCCAAGTGTGGCTGACGTACCAACAGGCGCCGTTTGTGTAAGGCAGCAGTGGCGTGTGGCTCGTCAACTTAGAGAACATTTTTGGAAAAGGTGGGTGCTGGAATACCTTCGTACTCTAACGCGTCGGGCGAAGTGGTGTCAGCGCGCGAAACCAATTAAAGAACGGGAGCTAGTCTTCATATGCGATCCGAATGTGCCAAGAAGAGAGTGGTGTCGTGGCGTGGTGGAGCGGTTATATCCTTCGAAGGATGGCGAGATCCGCCAGGTTGATGTGCGAACGAATTCAGGCGTGAAGAGAAGAGCCGTATCCAAGTTAGCCGTTCTGGACGTGGAGTCTGGTGAATTGAGTGATTCACGGGGGCGGGGATGTGACAGAACGCCCTGTGTCGAATGAAATTTGTACTAAATTTGTTTAATCTGGCAATACTTAAATGTAAACTCTCCGCTGTCTGCCTTTCATCCATTTTGTAATTTCAACAACCGCCATTCGTTGGCAAGCAGTCGGACAAGGCACACAGCGGTGAGTAAAAACTTTGTAATTTGAAATTATAATATTCAACTCAATAACTTGTGTTATTTTATATAGAAATAAACCACCCATATCATTATCCATATTTACGTCGCCATTTTCATGGAAAGTACGGGTGCGTTAAATCCGCAAGTCCGAGCCAACGACACCCTCAAAATCTTGAGTTAGGAGTCAAAACCGGGGTTTCGTACCTTTGCACACTTCTACCCTGTATCTTAGGTGTATGGATTTAACAGCCATGGATCGCGTCAATATGGATGTTACGTGTGACACCCCTCTTATGGAAACGGCCCAAAAGCTTAGGCCCCTGTTATGGAATCGAAGTTTTTAGATTTTCATGCAATCGAAATTTTTGCAAACATGTCATGAAAACTAGATTTCACATATACAGTTTTATATCTCAGGGGTGGTTTAAACCCCTAAAACCACCCCCTGGCTGCGCCACTGGTACTCACCTTTGCCGTGAATCCTCACGCTTACCTCAAGAAATATATACGAGCATATTTATTTCTTGAGGTAAAGCGTTGCCAACTATCGAAAGGTGCTGTATTTTTTCTTATGAACTGAGTATTAGGTCAAGAAAATTTGACGTGTGAAAACATTTCTTGACCATTTCTTGAGCGTTTTTTTATATGGACTCTGGGATTTATTGGCAGGTGAGTAACCCGCTTCACTGATGGGACAATGCGTTTTTCGATTATTATAGATCAATTTTAGAGCCGACACATGTAACATACGACAATCATTTATCCGGGCGACGAAATGCGCTCTAAAACACGCTAATGTGTACATGGTATAAAGCGAATGGGTCAATTACATAAAGCTTTGTTAACCTCGCCTGACATTTGCAACCTCAAAACTTTGCGCTCAACTTCAGAGGTATGCTACAATGAACGCTTTGACGCTTCTCTTTTATACATTTGTTTTCGTTATTTATTTCTTTGCATTCAGAGTGTTTTAGTAATTTTATTAATTTAATAGAGAAAAAAAAAATTAATTATTATTTCCTCCAAATTTTGATTTTCAAAATAAAGCAAAGTCACATCTGATTGTGAAAGCAAGCAAAATTTGAGAGTTTGCCAAATTTCAACCTTACTTCAACTTTGAGGTCGTCTATTTGCCATGCTTCGTTTAAATACGTATATTGAACTTTTCTGTCAAAGTCAAAGTTCGAGGTAAAGTCAAAATAAAGCTTTATGTAATTGAGGCTTAAGCTAGGTACTAACTTCGCGATTCACGTGAAACAGCTGTCAAAATCCATACAAAATTTCTTGTCGTGAAATAGCCGTGAAATTTCGATTGTACTTCACGGCAAAATAGTGAGTTCACGACCTGAAAATATTGTGCAATATGGCATTAGCAAAATTTGTTCACGACTTTTTTAATTGTCCACGTCATTTAAAACAGTACGAAAAGTGACATTTGTTGTTTCAAAGGTCAATGTCAACTTTCGCACTGTTTTAAAGGACATGGACATAAACAGGTCGTGAAAAAAGTGTTGCTAATGCCATATTGCGCAATATTTTCAGATAGTGAGATCGTAAATTTAGTACTACTTTGTCGTGATGGGAAAGCGAAATTCCACGGCTATTTCACGACAAGAAGTTTTGTATGGATTTTGACAGCTATTTCGGGTGAAACTCGATGTTGGTACCTATCTTAGGGCCACATGCATAAAAGCCGATTACGATTAACCGGAGTTTAATTGACTTTTTTGTATGGTTAGCTGTCAAGTTAATCACCGATTAGGCGTTATCGGCTTTTCTGCAAACGGCCTGTTCGCTCCGCTCACTCATATTTAGTATCACATACATATTTACATATTCGCTCCGCCTGCCTTTCATAGGAGAGACACATACATACTATTTCAGCCTGTAAATTAGTTATAAGTTAAATAATGAATTCAGTAATAAATGAACTAGCAAAGCACACGTCACGCGTCGCCTTTATTTTTACTCCGCTGTAAAACGCAACATTTGGTCCTAAGAACCGGATTTCGCAAAAATAAATACGGTCCGCTGTTTAACGTAAATAAACGCAAGATCATTTATATATATTATCAACGTTAATTCAAATATACGGTATTACTATATATTCGCGCAAAGTAATCCAATAATCACATTTTTTCGACCGCCAAATAGACAAGAGGAGTTGTTTAAAAGCGCATTTGCATTAATTTTAGCGCAAACAAAAACAATAAAAGTTTACGCACAATCGCTGACGTGCCAGTGTATTGCATAAAATTGACGTTTTGCTTGAAAGGTAAACTTACGATAAAACGGCCTTGTGTATTTCGTTGATGTGTTTCGTCGAATATTTTTTCACACATGGCTTCTTCTGGAGTGAAGTAACGAGTCTCAGGTATTTCATCCAGTGCCCAAGTCTTCATGACAGCTCTTGTCAAATCAATATCTGAGTATAAGCTAGGAGACGTGTTAATAGATTTATCGGGGGTGTTTAACTTACCGAAGAGTAGCCAGCCAAACACTGATTGCTGTGCGATTGGGGTATTAGGCGGACCCTTTACAATCTCGGTTCCCAATAGCGAGTACATTTCATCAGCGCCAATAATTATGTCAACGCGAGCTGGCAGATAGTATTGTGGATCTGCTAATTTTAAGTCTTTAATGTGCGGCCACTTTGGTGTGTGTATTTTTGCAGTTGGTAAACATTCTGTGAGCTTAGCTAGCACGAGTGCCGATAGTGGATATGAATCGGTACCATCCATTGGTGTCAAAAGCAATGATGCTTCACCCTTTACTATACCCTTTGAACATCCTATTCCAGATACTATGACTTCGCTTCGGGTTTTTTTTTAATGTAATTTTTGCACGCATGATTCAGATATAAATGAGGAGTGCGATCCCGAATCAAAGAGCGCGCGAAGAATATGTTGTTTTCCGTTGCTGTCAAATGCTCGTAACAGGACAGTAGCTAAGAGAACAACTTTACCTGTATTTGTATCAGAACTCGTATCGTAATTTTCTTCTGACACCTTTTGCGAGTTAATGGTAGAGGAAGACATAGGTCTAGAGAGTAAGTTGACGTTTGTATTGTCGAGGTTTCTGCGTGGCTGTGAACCTACCATATTTTTTGAAGATGTGCTGTCTTCGGGCGAATGAAGTAGCGTATGGTGGCGATAACTACATATTTTGCACGTTGAAGCGCTTCGACATTTATCATTTTTGTGCATATTACTCAAACAATTTGAACATGCATTTTTATTGCGTATCACCTCCTTTCGGGATGTTGCTGAGATGTTGCGGAACTGTGGACATTGATATATTTTATGTGCACCAGAACAATATAAACATTGGTTAGAAACACACTGATTCGTTTGCGTTGCATGATATGCGGTGACCTTTTGATTTACTAAAGTTTTGCCTTGTTTGGCGGGCGCGGTAGTCGTTAAAGCTGTTTCAAGTGAGCGACATCGTGCGAGCCATTCATCCCAATGCTGAACCGGCAGGGCCAAAGCTTTTAACGCGCGGACATTTTGCATGATGGGATCTAATACACTCTTTATGCCTTTGGGGATGTCACTGTCTGTTTTTTGCACAGCGAAAATAGCACGGAAATGGTGGTCTTTAATCACTCTTGGAATATTGTATCGCGTTATTAGTAAACTCCAAGCTTCGCTGAAGTTTGCATCTTGCAACTTAAAATTGGAGATTAGCTGCAACGGCTCGTTAGACAAGCAGCAGCGCAAATAATGTAGTTTTTGACTTCCCGTCAATGTTTCGTGTTTCAACACTATGGCACTAAAACTGTCGAAGAATGTGAGCCAAGTTGTTGGATCTCCTTCAAAATGCGGTAAATTAAAGGTGGGCAATTTGATATTTGGAATAACAGCTGTATTACGTGAAACTTTAGCTGTTCCTGTTGCGATGATGGTAGGCGATTTTGTTTCGAGCATTACCCTAAAGTTTGTCATTGCTGATGTGTACCACTCTTCCCCTTGTTGTCTTTCGGTCTGTTCGGCATCTATGGCGCTAGCTCCACATGACTCTTCTACACTATCTT
>CAXKVI010000003.1:42492659-42542519 GCA_964058755.1 Campiglossa producta | reverse complement strand
GGCCGCACATTAAAGACTTAAAATTAGCAGATCCACAATACTATCTGCCAGCTCGCGTTGACATAATTATTGGCGCTGATGAAATGTACTCGCTATTGGGAACCGAGATTGTAAAGGGTCCGCCTAATACCCCAATCGCACAGCAATCAGTGTTTGGCTGGCTACTCTTCGGTAAGTTAAACACCCCCGATAAATCTATTAACACGTCTCCTTGCTTATACTCAGATATTGGTTTGACAAGAGCTGTCATGAAGACTTGGGCACTGGATGAAATACCTGAGACTCGTTACTTCATTCCAGAAGAAGCCATGTGTGAAAAAATATTCGACGAAACACATCAACGAAATACACAAGGCCGTTTTATCGTAAGTTTACCTTTCAAGCAAAACGTCAAGCTTGGTGATTCAAGAGCCAGAGCGGTTCAAGCTTGGCTAAGAATGGAAAAGCGGCTCGAGCAAAACAACGAACATCGCGTACAGTACCATGCTTTTTTGCAAGACATGTTAGATCAGGGTCACATGGAGCCGGTAGATCATTTGCCTTCATCAAATTATTATATGCCGCATCACAACGTTATCAAATAGTCAAGCTCTACAACAAAAACTCGTGTTGTCTTTAACGCTTCACAAAAAACAACGAACGGGGGCTTTGTTCGAGGCACGTAATAATAACGGCAACACTGCTGCGCTGATTAAGATTTGCAACCCTGTTGCAACTGCTCAGCTGATACTTTTCTGCTTGTTTTGCAAATTAGTTTGCAAATTGTTTCCAAATAAAAGAAATTTGTTTCCAAATAAAAGATAATGGAGTTTTCAATTAAGCAAAGGTAATGGTGCTGCTTAACTTTTCGCTGAAAAATAAATAAACACAAATATTAAGAAATTAAGTAATTTTTATGATAATATATATGATAAATTTTAATTTAAACAATCATTTTGTTACCTTTCTTCTTCCATTTTGATTGTGCAAACAAAAAATTTGTGTTGCCGATTTTGTTTACTTCGCGCGCAACAATTGCCGAATTTTCGACAGCTAAAACGTGATGCTTTTGCCAATGTTGCCAGAATTTCACATCGAACGTGATACTTGCAACACAGCTGCTGTGATTGAAACTCGAACAAAGCCGGGTATTCGCTCAATGAGAATTTGATGATCGGACCTCAGCTTCAGAATGACTTAGTGTCTATTTTAAATCGCTTTCAAACCCATAAGTACGCTTTAATCGCTGACATAAGCGGTATGTATCGTCAAGTAATGGTCACTGAAGAGCACATCGATTACCAACGGATCATATGGCGCAAAAGCAAACACGAGCCGTTACAAGATTTTCGTATGCTAAGAGTTACTTATGGCATCGGAGTGTAATGGGGTGTGGTTGCTGAGTGACCGCGCTCAATCCCGACTCTTGCGTCCTCGTTCGTGCACTCTGGGCAACGTTGAGCTACCTAGGCTCGCGGCAGAAAGAGAGGGAGCCTCGGTGGGGCCACTCTGACATACTTGGTTTAAGGGCTCACCGGGGTCTTTTTCGCAGCGTCTGTACACCATGAGGTGCGGCTGTAAGCGAGCGTCTGTCTTGAAGCAAGCGGCTCGCTATATAAATGTGCAAAACTTTTCCCTCCCAATCCAGGGTGTTATGCGATACCGTGCCCATTGGACGTTTGCAGCCGGGAGGCAAATCGTGGCTGTAGTCGAACGGAGCCTCACTGATACCGGGCCGCCTCAGGGAGTAACTATGATCTTACCGCGGTAAGGGGCTCTGCCGCGGCGGACGACACACTTCCCCTTACACTACCCTTGACCCTAAGCTGGCCTTGTCCGGCGAGGGTTCGTACGAACAAGATGAAGAACACACAAAATACAAAGCAATTAACAACTTCGTTTACTCCGCAGCAGAGAAGAACTATGCTGGAGCAAGCGAAAACACAACGCCGGAGGACAAACTCCGCCTCAAAGTTAACTGGGAGGCCGACAGCGATGGAAACTACGGGTCAGTCATCCCCCAAACTGCAATCAAGTAAGAGTGACTTGATGGGAGCAAGCAGCAGTGCGGCTGCCTACGCAGTCAAGCAGAAAACGGCGGAAGCTAACCTTCCATCAAGCGCTGGTACGAAACCCAATCTCTTCACATCTGGGGCAATGGTCTCACGACCTGGTTTCAGAGTTTCGAAAGAGAAGGACGACGCAGCAAAGGGAGAGACCGCGATGGCAACTACGAGTCTGAATCCCCCCCAAGAGGCATCTCCCCGACGCTTTGCGTACTGGGATAAAAGAAAGGCCGCAAGGATCCTTAAAAAATATGAGGGAGCATCGCAGGAAAAGCTGTCGCCGGAAGAAAGGAAGATGGTGGAGGAAGCGAAAGCTCTTATACCAAATTTCCAGAGGCCCTATGTGCCTAAGAGGGTGAACGGTAATCCCTTCAAACGCCAGAGATCGGACGGAGAGGTAAACTCCCATCCGAAGCGGCATCAGTTCAACCCCGTAGTGGGAAAACTCAGCTTTGCTGAAGTAACCAAGGACAGAATCCTTATAGGTTTCATTGACCGAGGTAACGACCGTTGGTCCATCCCCAAAGACCGGTGGCTGTATGTCCGGAATGAAATGGGCAGGGCCCTCCTCGACTTAATGCGTGAGTCTCAGGGTAGTCCGCCGCGAGGTACTGACGCGGGCTGGCACCAAGGTCAGATCAAAATATTCGCGTGCGAAGATGCAAGAACTGTCGCACTGTATAAGGCAGCAGTTGCAAGACTGCCCAAGGGCAAGGGCATGGATTCCTGCCGTCCCTGCAGAACCCGAGAATATTCTTGAGATGCTGCAGGTCTGGAATCCGTCCCTCCCGACGCAGGATTGGGGCGTCAATCTGGTCGATGATGTGGTTGGGCCCAATAGACAGGTGGTTATCACTCTGAATAAGGAGGCGCTCGAGCCCCTTAAACGGTGCAACGGGCGAGTGCATAACGGCTTGGGTCAGATCGTGATCCACGTATACCGTGGCGATGCACAGCGCGCTGCTATTCCGGACGCTCCGGAGGACTCGGAGATCGAGGCATCGGAAGGGGAAGCAGAGGAGTCCGACGCGGAAAGTATGTTATCCGCCACGTCAAATTGCGATGGTGCTGCGAACAACTCGGTGATAGAAGAAAGCCTGCTTGACGAAGAAGGCCTCGACGTCACGATCGTGGCTAAACCTGAGCACACTAACGTTGATGCTGCTTCAGACAGCAGGGTTCCCGCCACGCCAAATCGTGCAGGTGCTCTGAACAACTCCTCGTTGAGAGACAGCCCCCGGAACAGGCCAGACCTCGACGACACGCTGGCGGCAGGGAAGTCTGAGCTCTCTCATGTTGGTGGTGCTTCAGATAAATCTGCACAAATCTAAAGCAGTCGTCTTTCTAAAGGCGACGTAGACGTGGTCCTTATCCAAGAGCCCTGGGTCAATAGCTCTAGGATCTGTGGATTGGGGACTAAGGGGTACAAGCTCATCCAAGCCAATGATGAGGGCAAGGTCAGAACCTGTATCTTGGTAAAGTCTGAGCTAAACACCTTTCTATTACCCAACTACTCAAATGGTGACGTTACAGCTGCCAGCTTAACAGTCGGCAGCACCAGCCTAACGATGGCGTCGGTCTATATGCCCTATGACGCCGAAGAACCTCCTCCACAAGAGGAGGTGAAAGATCTGGTGGATAATTTCTGTACGGGCCATCTTATTATTGGAGCTGACGCTAAAGCTCATCACGTCCAGTGGGGAAGCTCCGATATTAACGCTAGGGGCGAGTCTCTGTTTGACTACCTACTAACAACTAACCTGGTGGTTTGTAACGTGGGTAACGAGCCTACTTTTATAACTAAAGCTCGTAGGGAGGTTATAGACCTCACTGTTTGTAGCGAAGGCGCTTATGAGTGGGTCAGAAAATGGCGTGTTCTTGATGAGCATTCATTTTCTGACCATCGGTACATAGAAATTGTGTTAGACTTTATTGTTGAGCAGCCAGTTGTGAAACGAAATCCACGCAACACTAACTGGCAGCTACATAACCAAATATTAGCTAGGGACCTACCAGTATTACCTCCACAAGCCCCCTCATCAGTGGGAGAACTGGATGATCTGGTAACGACCTTTACAACGGCGCTCTCAAATGCCCTAGAGCAGGCTTGTCCAGTACCAAAACCACGCGGCAAACATAGACCCCACTGGTGGTCTTACGACCTGGATTCGTTCCGTATATCATGCAGGAAGCAATTTAACAAGGCCAAGAGCATCGGCACGGAGCCTGAATGGCTCGAATATAAAGCTAAACTGAAGGCCTATAAAAAGGCTCTAAGGCAAGCGAAGAGAACTTCGTGGAGAAATTTCTGCACCGGGGTCGAAAAAGTCGATGAGACAGCGAGACTTAGACGAGTGCTATCAAAAACTCAAACAGCCATTAGCTATTTACGGAAGCCTGGCGGATCTTGGACCAGCACGGAAGGGGAAACCCTGGAGCTGCTCCTGAACACACACTTTCCGGGGAACTTGTATGATGCACCTGTAGCATCTGCAACAAACCTGGCGGTAAACATACCCATTACGGAGGAAAGGGTAAGGTGGGCAATCAAAAGCTTTGAGCCGTTCAAGGCAGCTGGGCCAGACGGGATTTTCCCCGCACAACTCATAAACACGCTGGAAATATCAGCTAAATGGCTGGTAGTTCTCTATTCAGCCTGCCTGGCTCTTAATTACATTCCGTGCTCCTGGAGAAGCGCCACGGTAGTCTTTATTCCAAAGGCTGGGAAGGCCTCACACTATGAGCCTAAAGACTACAGACCGATCAGTCTCTCGTCTTTTGCACTTAAAACCTTCGAGAGGATAATTAGCGATTATCTCTCCTCTACTATTGATAGCAACCTTATTTCTAGCTATCAACATGCATACACCAAAGGTAAATCAACGGAAACTGCGCTCCACAGCCTAGTCTCTATTGTTGAAAAATCATTGCATGAAAAGGAGTACTGTCTCGTGGCCTTTCTGGACATCGAAGGGGCTTTCAACAATATAAGGGCGGAGGCTATTAACACTGCTTTAACAAACCTGGGCATAAATAGGTCTCTTATTGGACTAATTGATCAACTACTAAAGGGAAGGAAAATAGTTTCTTCACTGGGAACAGTTGATCTTTCACGCTATGTCACAAGAGGAACGCCTCAGGGTGGTGTTCTCTCCCCGCTCCTATGGAACCTCACCGTAAACTCGCTGCTACGAGACACAAGGTGGGGGGGCGGGAAGATAGTGGCATATGCAGACGATTTAGCTATTGCATATAGGGGCAAATTCCCACAAACCCTGTGTGACTTGATGCAAGTAGCACTGCGAGAAGTTTCTTCATGGTCCTCTCGCTGCGGACTCAGCATCAACCCGGGAAAGGTGGAGCTTGTCCTTTATACCAGGCGGTACAAGATACCACCGTTGAACCTACCAGAACTAGATGGCGTGCGCCTGAACTTAGCTGACAAAGCCAAATTCCTAGGCACAGTTCTAGATAGAATGCTTAACTGGAAGGAGAATGGCATCCAGCGCCAGAGGAAAGCGTGCATTACACTTTACACGTGTAAAAGAGCCATTGGCAAAAAATGGGGGCTCAGCCCCGAAATTTGCAGATGGATCTACACTGCGATAATCCAGCCAATTATGCTGTATGGAGTCGTGGTATGGTGGCCTGCGCTAAGAAAGGCAACAAACCTAAATCTGTTAGGGAAAGTCCACAGATCGAGCGTGATCTGTATAAGCGGGGCGTTAAGAACAACGCCCAATGAAGCTCTCCAGGCCATTCTTGGCTTTTTGCCACTCGATCTCGAAGGGTACCGGGCAGCAGCAGCATCGGCTGTGCGTCTAAGGGAAACGTCCGTCTGGGGCGCAAGCACTATTGGACACTCCTGTATTCTAAGATCTTACAGCTTTCTCCCTCTGAGCACAGATCGGTGTGCGACCACAACAGTCGGAGATTGTTGTTTTAGAATAAACATTCCCAGCAGGGAAGACTGGGAGAACATAGATCGGTGTCCCGCTACTAATGGCGGCACTTTTATATACACCGACGGCTCGAAGTTAGACGGCAGAGTCGGAGGAGGGGTTTACTCAAGGGATTTGGACCTAGAACTCTCCTTTAGACTACCTGATCACTGCAGCGTCTTCCAGGCTGAAGTTTCAGCAATCATGGACGCCGTGACTTGGATAGGTGAACGCACCATCGGACAGGATATCTGTATTTTCAGCGACAGCCAAGCGGCCATCAAATCCCTTGGCTCTTACTCGTTCAACTCTGAACTGACGCTCAGCTGTCGTCGATCTCTTCAAGAGATGGCCCAACAGAACCGCGTGAACCTCACTTGGGTCCCGGGACACAGGGACATTGAGGGAAACTGTAGGGCAGACGAACTTGCCAGGCAGGGCACGACCAAGCAGATTCTTCAAGATAAAGAGCGCATAGGTATAGGTTTGCCACGTGCAAGCTAATGCTGAAGGAGCATACACTCCGCGAAGCCAACGAAAGATGGCTACAAGCCCTAGGGTGCCGGATATCCAAGCAAACCTGGCCAAAATGCGATCTTAAAAGATCTTGACACATATACGCCCTAAAAAGGAAGGAAATCTCCATATTAATAGGTGTTTTAACCGGGCACTGCCTTATTGGCAGGCACGCAGCAATGCTAGGCGTTCCCTACCGACGATGCTGCAGGAGGTGCAAAGATGATGAGGAAGAGGAAACGGTGGAGCACCTCATCTGGAACTGCCCGGCCTTAAGCGGAGCGAGAAGGCGCTCTCTGGGAGTTCCCTTCCTGGTTAGCTTAAGCCAGGTCGCGGAGCTAGACATAAAAGACTTGATGGGCTTCATCAAGTTATCAAAATGGTTCGAGGAGGGGTAGCGGTGTCGGTTAGGAGTGTCAGTCCCGGGTTTCGGCTATATGGAGAGTCCCGACAGCACTGGGATTTTCCATATGGCCGGGCCCCGGGACTGACTTTCCTAGTGTTTGGTGGTATCACAACGGGCCTTTTATTACTAGCCTAGGTGTGCCTTTGCGGCAGCCATTTCTACCTACCTACCTACTTATGGCATCGCCTCCAGTTCTCATCTCGCAATCAAAGCTTTGCAGCAAACCGCAAAGGAAGCTGCCACGCAATATCCTCTTGCTGCGTCCGTAATACTGCGAGATTTTTATATGGACGACTTGTTGACTAGTACTTCATCTGAAATACATCTCAACACTCTGCGCAGACAAGTATCGCAAATAGTTGGGCATGGTTGTTTCGAGCTACGGAAGTGGGCATCGAACTCTCCAATCGTCATTCGTGATATCCTACTGGATGCAAGAGAGCACACTATATCTCACCTTCTTGCTGAGGACGACACAGTACGCGCTCTAGGACTAATGTGGAATTCTAAAGAGGATTACCTGTACTACGACATTAAGCTGGGGCCGCCACCGAAAAATCTTACGAAGCGGTCACTGTTGTCAGACTCATGTCGGTTATTCGATCCCACAGGAAAATTAGCTCCAATCACGTTAGTCCCCAAAACTCTCTTCCAACGGCTGTGGCAACTCGGCCTAGACTGGGATGATACGGTACCAGACGACATCGCTACTTATTGGTTAAATCACCGACATAATTTAAAATTACTTTCTGAGCTAAAAATTAAAAGATGGCTTGGAACCGGAATGGAAGGTTCAACGACCGATCTGCACTGCTTCGCAGATGCATCGGAGCTTGCGTACGCAGGGGTAGTATATACTCGGACACGACATGCAGACGGTTATATTACTGTAGCTATGGTAAGTGCAAAAACAAAGGTCTCACCTCTCCGTTCTATTTCCATAGCTAAACTCGAGTTATGTGCCGCTGTTCTAGTCGCAAAACTTGCTCATCACTTACAGCAATGTTAGCTGGATTGGTATCCAAGGTGTATGGATGGACGGATTCTATGAATGCCCTAGCTTGGTTGCAAAGCCACCCCAGCCGCTGGTCCGTATTTGTAGCCAACCGAGTCGCAACCGCCCAATCTTACATATCGGCGGAAAATTGGTTTCATGTGTCTACATCCGATAATCCAGCTGATTGCGCATCGCGAGGTATGTCCCCAGCAAAATTTATTCAGCATGAATTATGGTGGAAAGGGCCCACCTGGTTGTAGCGGGATGATAGAAATTGGCCTGAAAATCCATCGATACCACCGACAGAACTGGAACTGCGTCCAAAACGAGTGCTTACTTACATCGCTTCTACTAAACCCACTAGCTTCGTAGCGCAAGACATTCTCGCTAAATTTTCATCCTTTTTACGTTTGAAACGCATCACAGCTTACTGGCTGCGATACATACGCAACTTACGAACAAAACAAAGACAAGGTGGTCGCTAACCCACGGTGAGCTACGTGCTGCTGAAGAATACTGGATACGCCAAGTGCAAGAAGAAGCATTTCATGAAGAAATTGCTTGCTGCCAAAACTCAAAACCTATATCGCTTCGCTGCTCACTCATTCGACTCAACGTATTTCTCGATGACAACAATATTTTAAGGGTGGGTGGTAGAATCCGCAGATCTGCTGTATCATCAGATACCAGGTTTCCTATCATTTTACCGTCAAAATCAATAGTAGTCACAATGATGATTAATGACCTTCACAAAAATCTTTTACATGGCGGGCCACAACTCATGCAGTCCGTATTACAACGCCGCTTTTGGGTAATAGGCTCACGAGGATTGGTTCGAAAAATATTTCATAAGTGTACTACATGCCGACGTCAGAGTGCCAGTCGACAGCAGCAAATGATGGCAGATCTACCAAGTTTTAGAGTGAACCCCACTGGCCGCCCCTTTTCGGTTACTGGCGTGGATATGGCCGGCCCGTTTAGTCTGAAGTTTTCCAAAGGTCGCGGATCAAAGTCTACAAAGGGCTATATAGCTGTCTTCATTTGCATGACGACGGGCGCTATGCACCTCGAATTAGCGAGTGACTTGTCTTCAGAAACATTCGTCGGTGTAATAAAAAGATTTATAGCACGCCGAGGGTACTGCACCACATACGTATCAGACAAGGGCACCAATTTTGTAGGTGCCGAAAAAGACCTACGTATGATATTTCAGCAAGCGATGAACGAGTCCAATACCCAACAACTTTTTGCGAACTCTAGCATAGAGTGGAAATTTAATCCCCCGAGCGCACCTCACATGGGCGGGTACTGCGAGACTGCGGTCAAGCGTGTAAAGTTCCACCTTAGGAGAGCCCTCAAATCAACATTGTTGACGTATGAAGAGTTTTACACTTTGCTTACTGAAGTGGAAGCGTGCGTCAACTCACGCCCCTTGTGCCAACTCGCTAACTCTCCATCTGACCTGGAAACATTGACACCTGGTCACTTTTTGGTTGGCGAACCACTCAAAACTATACCAGAACCTACAACCATCGAATTTAAAGGCAGTTTAAATCGACGCTGGCAACTTATATCGGCCCTACGTAATCATTTTTGGCGCCGTTGGCACTCAGAATATCTTTCAACTCTTCAAGATGGAGCTAAATGGGTGCGCCCGCAAAGGAACATGCAAAAAGGAGACCTAGTTGTGGTACGCGACGAACGCGTTCCGCCCGCAAATTGGAAGTTAGCTCGTGTTCTCAAATGCTATCCTGGGCAAGATGGTTACACAAGAGTGGTAGATGTCAAAACAGCGGAAGGGCTCTTGACCCGATCGGTCATAAAGCTTGTACCTATTTTAGCAGAAGAAGAATCTCATTAATATGTATTTTTAATATCACATACACATGTATATTTTTATTTTTTTTTTGAACTACCCATGTTGTTATGAATAGTCCAAGGGGGGCGGTATGTTCGCGCCGATCACTCATATTAATATCACATACATATTTACATATTCGCTCCGCCTGCTTTTCATAGGAGAGACACATACATACTATTTCAGCCTGTAAATTAGTTATAAAATAAATAATGAATTCAGTAATAAATGAACTAGCAAAGCACACGTCACGCGTCGCCTTTATTTTTACTCCGCTACAAACGCAACACGGCCCTTAATGAAAACCAGGGGTTACACAAAATAAAAGGTATTAGTTTCCTTTAGGGGTAAATTAGCTAAAATTATGTGATATAGCTCAAAAGACGGGGTTCGGCCTCGGGATCACGAATCCGGAAGCGCTTTTTTAATATTTTGCTTCTCTGAGGAGATATTTGCAATCAAAGTTTCAAGTTTTCATGTGGTTGTTGTAATTTTATTAGGCTGTCCCTAAAAACGTGCAAAAAATATCGCGCCGTGGCGGTAGCTCCAATTTTGGTATCAGGCCCGGGTCATTTTTCGGTTTTTTTACCATAACTTTTCACTAAAACAAAAAATTAAAAAAGCGCTTCCGGATTCGTGATCCTGAGGCCAAACCCCGTCTTTTGAGCTATCTCAAATACCAAATGAAATTGTTCACGCCCACCGGCGTTCACGCTCAAACGATGTGTATATAGGGCTTTAATTGGAACCCAGTAATAATGTCAAATCGTCATCGACCTTAGATCATGTTCACACTGAAGCGAAAAAACCTTGTTTTCGTGTAAAACATCTCACATAAAACAGGTACGTTCATACCTGCTATTCTAGTTTTCATTTGACAGTAATCAGCTGTTCTAGAAATTGTGATTTGTTAGAAAAAATAACTAAAATTTTGTGAACGTACATATTATATTTTATGTACTTATTTTAAGTTTTACTGTCAGCGTACTTATTTCAAATTTACTTTATAGCACAAACATTTTCATTTTGATTTTTTATAAATTCGGGCGACGAAATTCAAAATGAATGTTTTTCGATTATTACCGATAAAATTTAGAACCGACACTGATTGTGAAAGGTTTTCGTTGATGTTTTGGGATAAAACATGATGTTTTCGCAGGTTTTCGGTTGAAAATTTTGTATGGCGAAAACATCGGTTTTCAGTATTTTTTGCCTCGAAAACCAGAATGAGCTCGAAAACACGCTAGTGTGTACATAGTATTATCGAGATTTGGTTGCTTCCCTACAAGACGGGCTGATACTTTTACTAACACACTCACACTCTAAACTATCAATGCTGATGACGTTTTGACAAAAACACTGACAATTGTCATTAATTGTCATAGCTGAATGTCTTATGAGAATAAAATGATTATACCAAATGATGCTTTTTCCAAACTTGGCATATTTTTAATTTGAAGTTCAAAATTATATTTTTCTTATATTTTCAAAACTTAAAATTTGAGCAGGGGACTCATTATTTTAAGATTCAAATGAAAAAAAGAAGCGGTATAACAAAGGTAGTATACAAATTTAGCCAAGTTAATTTAATTAAATTAAATTATATTTGCATTTTTATATACATAGGTGTTTTTTGCAAAAGGAATGCAAAATACCCCAACAAAACCACCATGATCGAAGTTCCGATAGGAGAAATAAATGGCGAGAGACCCTATTGTGAAAGTTATTGGAGGACTGCCGTAGAGATAGGGCACGCGTGGCTGCTACGTACATATAGCCTACGCTCACACTGCAACCAACTTTGTAAACAAACTTTGCCCGCCCGTTAACGCGCTCGAATTTGAACTTTTGAGTTCATTTAAAACATATGTGTGCGGATGTGTATTTGTGCCGGACGGCAGAAGTCGGTTGCAGTGTGAGCGTAGCCATACTTATGTGACCATCAGCCCGTTTCGGGGACCAAACCCCACAACGCAACACCAGTAAGAAGAGTAGTGTAATTAGTTTTTAGGATCTAATTTATATTGTCATGTATATTTTTTAATATAAAGTTTTTGAGTTGTATTTTATGAATTTATATCAAATTTTCAATAAATATAAACATAAAAAAATAAATATTTTAATACAAAAAAAAAAATTGTAAACGTCATTTTCAAATCTGCTTTGACAGGTTATGACAGTTGTCAGTTGTGACATCACTGTGATCATAATTATGAAGTCATCATTGATCCAAAACTAGCGTGAGAGTGAAGAGTACATATATATGCTTAATTTAAACTATTAATGTGGTAGAGGGAGACAAAAAATCACACGGACACAGTTGTTGACATCAACTTTTTCTTATTCCTCGTGTGAAATGATTGATGCGATGATCGTTTAGCTGACAGCAATGACAATCAAATGTTGCATCAAATGATTGTCATCTGTCTTGTAGGGTTATTTCGATAGAGTCGATAAAAGTTGTCAAAATTTGACTAATGGGCTATACTCGATGGCAACGCCATTAAAAAATTTTGGCATCTTGATACGACTTTCACACCCCTTAATTATTTCACAATAAAACGTAGTCAATAGCACGAAATAGTTAATTTAATTTTCATTTTAAGTTTGACTATTCCTATTATCAAACAAAAGTAAGTCGAGTTTAGGTTTAGGTTATCGTGACGAATACTGTAATATATCCAATGGATACAAATAATGCAAATCAAAACCCTTGGGGTAAAAAAGAAACAAAACCATTGGAAACAATGAGTTTCGCTGAGATCATGTCTGAAGAATATGCACATAAAGTGCACGATCGAGAACAAAGGCGCTATGAAGATCGTCTATTGAAGCAGGCGGAGCATCCAACTGCGACTGAACTAACAAAATCATTGCCAACCAACAGATTATACTCCGCAGTTGCAGATACAAGTTCTACAAACAAGAACGACGCAGCATGTTCGTCGCACAGCGACCCTGCAAATGTTGTTGGTGGTCTATTTGAGCCACTTGCAATTATTGTGGACCAAACAACTCTGATTGGATGTGATTCGGACGCTGTAATAGCTGAAATGCTCCAATCGCAATTTGATCATGAATATAATGAATCACTACGACGTATAGAGCAACATAAGAACAAGGATAGTAAAGTCACTGTTACTTTGGACAAGTACCGTCGCAATGGTGACATGGAATTTTTACATGATTCAGATGATTCTTTTGATGATGACGACGAGCAACGTCAAGCTGATTGGGATCGTTTTGAAACCAACGAGAAAATATTGGACGCAATACCGAAATGTGGTTTCAAAGTGGATAAGGAGGGTGAAATGATAACAAAACATGATCCGCAGTTATGTGGCGTTCGTAATGCATGTCGTGTTATGTCATTTCCTCCTGAGTTTCCAACTGGCGATGGAGCCGGCTTTGATATGAAACTTTCTAATAAGGTATGTAATTGATTTGAATAACTTTTATTATAGATGCTTCAGAATTTTTATAGTGGATCAGCTATTGTATCATGAATTCTTCAAAAACGCCTTATCAAATTATTTTTTTCAATACCGCTCTATTTCAAAATTCGAAGCGCTCTATTTAGGCTCAAATAAATAAAGTAAATTTATAAAAAAGCTTTTTTAAATAAACATTAAAGCCCTTATTCATAAAAAATATAAAAGGTTTGTTAAGCTATTTTTCTAATTAGAAAATTTTTTAAACATTTTCCATAAACATTTGCATTTCATATAAAAACCTCTGGTTATTTTTAACGCCTTTAAATGTTTTTATCCAATCTGCTGCGCCTTGAATGCATATAATTTGTAAAATTTTCAAATGCAACGTGCAATTTCTAAAAGTTATCCAACTCGAGTGAAATTTTGCACAGCTTATATTTAGAGCAAAATCTATGGGACATTCCATCGTGACTCCTGGGACATTTGACTCCAGAGCTTAGTCAACTTGCAACAACGCAATGTATTTAAAGACGCCTCCGCTACAGCCACTCGAATTGCCCCTGCCAGTGAATCCAGCACATTCTTTAAATCTTCCGGTGTGAGGCTCATCTTTTAATCCTACTTCTTGACACCACTTTTAAGTATGAAGATTTAGTATCTTTGTTTATTAAAAGTGAATAAATGAATTTAAACGTTACAATATAAAAACAAGTAAGGAAAGCTGTCTTCGGCTGTGCCGAAGGCTATATACCTTTCATGAATAAGCGTCACGATTTTCACCGTTCGATCCCCAGTACAGCCTGTTTCAATTTAACTATATTTACTATACACATTACACATCTTTGTTATAATTTAAAAAAAACTTACAAAATAATAGGATCCGAGTTATCGGAACAATCGATTGTATGGAGGCTATATATTATACGTGTTCAATTGTACTGACTTACACTATACACATTACATATGTAGAAAGTACTAAAGGTGAAATATTTTACGTTCCTAACTTTTTAAATGCGGAAGTATTGGCCAAAAAACCTTATATCGGAACAACCGGTTGTATGGGGCTAAATATATGTTATATTTACCCGATCTTCTTGATTTTCCTCTACACACTACATTAATTGAAAGTACTCAAGTTGCAAAATTTTATGTTCCTAACTTTTTAATTGCAGAAGTTTTGGCCAAAAAAACCTTATATCTGAACAATCGGTTGTATGGGGGCTATATGTTACATTTTCCCGATCTTGTTTATTTGCACTATATACACTACATAAATAGAAAGTACTCGAGTTGCAAAATTTTACGTTCCGAACTTTTAATTGCAGAAGTTTTGGGGAAAAAACCTTATATCTGAACAATCGGTTGTATGTACTGCCGTTCTGCGTACTGCCGGTTCTGCGAGAAAGGTACATGTGCTTGCGCAGTACCCTTCGTACCGAAACGACCCAGGCTGTATTTTTTTATTACAGCCTGGCCAAGAGCAGTACACCCGAAGTGACCCTGTCTAACGTGTCACGATTCCTCCCCCTTTCTACGTACTGCCGGTTCTGCGAGAAAGGTACATGTGCTTGCGCAGTACCCTTCGTACCGAAACGACCCAGGCTGTATTTTTTTATTACAGCCTGGCCAAGAGCAGTACACCCGAAGTGACCCTGTCTAACGTGTCACGATTCCTCCCCCTTAAATTGTCATCCCTGGAGCAGTTCCTTGCAGCAGGGCTGCTCCCTATTCTGTTGTTCCGGTCTGGCGTTGAGCTAAACCCTGGTCCAACAGAATGGTTCTGCTGCGTGTGCCGGAAGAAAATTTATACCAGATGTTCGCATTCGGTGCAATGCACATCTTGTAAAGGTTGGCTACACAAGTCTAGTTGTTCCGGACTAGATCCAAAAACACACCGGCCTCTTAGTTTTTTCAAAACCTTCGTGGCACCTTGCTGTTCACGTCTTAGAACGTCCCGTGGCTCGCGACGCTCCGGCGTAGCGCTATCGCCTCCCCTTCGCAATATATCTATTGCTCAGCAAACATTGTGTGTTCCCAGTTGTAGCTCGCGCCCTAGCGCGCTAACACCTCACACAGCAGCTCATAGCTACTCCCTACGTAGCACATCTATTGATGTTGTGAGCACTGCTGAGCTACAACTCCCGCCCCAAAATATTCTCCTCCCCTCTACTTCTTCCGGTACCGGCACAAGTGTGAATCAAGGCCATCAGCTCCTGGTCCCTCACACTATGTGCACTGTTTGTCGGCACAGAATATATGCGTCCAGAGTGCCATCGGTCAAGTGCAATATCTGCCTTGGCCAATGTCACCTGCGCATATGCTCAGGGCTCGCAAACAGAAATCTATGGACTGATGCGTATGTTGCGCCGTGTTGTCGAGCTGTGCAGCCCACATTGCCGACAAATTCTACCTCGTTTCCCAACGAGCGGAATTTGTCGCCTTCAGGACTGCGACGACGATCACGGACTAGCATATTACCTCCACGGCGAGCGCACCAGTCCCTGACTCCCAGAGTGACCATTGCCTCTCCCCCGCATTTCAAAATAATGCAATTAAACTGCAATGGTATAACTGGCAAGATTGTGGAGATCACCAAGTTTATGCAGCAAAACTCCATCAAAATTGCTGCAATCCAGGAGACTAAACTTGGCACCCACTCGGATCTCAGAGCGAGTGGTGGCTACCACATTCTCCGGCATGATCGTACGGACGGTGGGGGTGGTCTTGCGTTCATCATCCACCAAACCGTGCGGTATAGGGAATTTGCATTCAACACCGACCAAGAGGACATACCCTTAGAGCGACAGGGTATTGTCATTTCAGCTGGAGGTGTTGATCTCGAGCTGATAAACATCTACATACCTCCCGTCACCTGTTGTCCCAGAAGTTATCGCCCTGATTTAAGCGATTTCCTACGGGGCGATAACCGTGACATTATGGGCGATTTTAATGCACACCATGACATGTGGCATTCACGCCATTCTGCTGACGGCAGAGGACGGGAAATAGCCGAGCAAATTGACGCTTCCACATTCTGCGCTGTGAACACGGACGCCCCCACGAGGATGGCAGTAAATTGCAGTAGCTCCCCGGACATAACAATTGTTAGTCCAGGTCTAATAAACTGCATAAACTGGCGCCCAATGGTGGCTTTGGCATCAGATCACCTGCCAATCATCCTGTCCGTTGATCGTGCCCCGGATTTCACCACCTCTGAGAAGAGATCCTACGTAAACTTCAGGAGGGCTGACTGGGTTGGCTTTACTGAGTTTACTGAGAGCTCCTTTGGTGCTCTTCCCATACCGACTGACGTACGCCAAGGTGAAAAGGAAATACGTAAGGTCATAAATAGAGCTGCAGCCCTTTTTATACCAGCTGGGAGAATACAGAATATACGGCCAAACTTCCCAACTGAAGCTGCAGCCCTGGCCAATGAACGTGACCATATACGTAGCATCGGCCCCGCAGACCCACAGATCAGTGGTCTCAACGCGGAAATCAGACGGTTGGTAGATGAACACAAACATGCCAAATGGGAGGAGCATCTGAGGTCTTGTAACCTCTCTACCGGTGTTGGAAAATTATGGTCCACAGTCAAATCCCTGTCAAATTCGACGGGCCCACCAAAAAACGTAGACATCACCTTCGGTGATAAGACGTTTAGTGACCCGAAGAAAAGTGCAACGGCCTTTTGCCGACAGTTTGTACCACACCCTGCACAGGACAGGGACAGACGTAGGATCTTCAGGTGTGCGCATAAACACAAAAACAATGCCCCCGTTTCCATCACCGCTACAGAGGTTCGAGTGGCCATCAGGAAAGCCAAAAACTCTAAAGCTATGGGCCCTGACGACATAGCCATGGTGCATTTAAAACACATCGGCGAAGAGGGAGTAAAATACCTCACTACCGTCTTCAATTTGTCCCTGGCCACTTCTGTCATACCTGAAAAATGGAAACAGGCAGTCGTGGTCCCACTACTAAAGCCTGGCAAGCCAGCTAACGTAGGGGAGTCTTATCGTCCGATATCGCTCCTCTCGCCAGTAGTGAAGACATTGGAGGCGGTATTACTTCCTCTTTACACATCAAAGTTGAGGTTAGCCGAGCACCAACATGGCTTTAGAAAAATACGGAGCACAACATCTGCTCTAAATGCCATTAACACTCAGATAACTGACGGACTCAACCAGAAAAGCCCTCATCACAGGACGGTTCTAGTTGCTCTTGACCTGTCTCAAGCTTTTGACACAGTAAATCATGGACAACTGGTATCCGATTTGGAAGATTCATCGCTCCCCCCCTGTCTTAAGCGTTGGTCCGCCAATTATCTGAGTGGTCGTCAATCGTCTGTAGTTTTCAGAAACAAAAAATCAAAACCGAGAAAGATTAAACAAGGGGTACCGCAGGGTGGTGTCCTTTCCCCGCTTCTGTTTAATCTTTATATTTCGAGGCTTCCTTCCCCACCAGATGGAGTCTCGATTGTCTCTTACGCAGACGATTGTACGATCCTGGCTTCTGGCACTTCCGTAGATGAGCTATGCTCCAGGATCAATGGTTATCTCCCCTCTCTTGTTGAGTTTTTCACTGCCCGGAGCCTGACATTGTCGCCAACGAAGTCCTCGGCGACACTATTCACGACCTGGACGGCGCAAGTTGGCATGGAGTTAGAAATCTACGTAGGCGATCAAAAATTACCTACTGTCTCTCACCCCAAAATCTTAGGGGTAACTTTCGACCCCATGCACAAATTCGCTGCTCATTCAACCGCAATTGTCTCTAAGCTACAAAGCCGCAACAAAATTCTCAAGTCGCTAGCCGGCAGCACTTGGGGTAAAGACAAAGAAACGTTGCTGGCAACCTATAAAGCAATTGGTCGGCCGATCCTGAATTACGCGTCGCCGATATGGTCGCCGGGGCTTGCTGAGGTTCATTGGAAAAGACTGCAGGCCTGCCAAAATACCGCACTCAGAACCGCCACGGGATGCGTCCTTATGTCTCCAAAACATCATTTACATCATGAGGTGGAAATGCTCCCAGTTTTGGAGCACAATGAAATGCTAAACAAGCAGTACCTGTTGAACTGTTGCAAACCACAACATCCCAACAGACTACTGCTTGAGTATGAGCCACCTCCTAGGACCGTAAGGGCACATCTACGTGAGCATTTTGATGAGATCCGGCACCTCACACTTTCGCCGTTTGATCCAAAGGTACATACGCAGGCCCTGAAGCACATCCATGACACGTCCGTTGCGTCTTATGTCTCGCTCTGTCCACTGAACGCCGTTTTGCACGCCAAACCACCTCGCGTCGCGGCTGAGGAGCGTCATCTTCCTCGAGAGACAAGGGTCACTCTGGCAATTACGCTCTGGATACTGTAGCAGGTTAAACTCCTACTTATCCAGACTAGACCTTGACGTGCCGAATGAATGTCCGGCATGCGGCTCGTCACCCCATAATACCAACCATTTATTTATCTACTCTTCTAACACCCATCTCCCTCTGGTCCAACCCTGTTGAAACTGCAAGTTTCCTAGGACTCCCGTTAGAAGAAATTGATGACAATTTAGGTTAAGGAAAAGTACACGCTGGGCAGGGCTACGCTTCGTTACAACAACAACAACAACATGGGGGCTATATGTTAAATTTGGCCGATCTTGTTGATTTTCACTATATACACTACATAAATAGAAAGTACTCGAGATGCAAAATTTTACGTTCCTAACTGTGTAATTGCAGAAGTTTTGGCCAAAAAACCTTATATCTGAACAATCGGTTGTATGGGGGCTATATGTTACATTTGCCCGATCTTGTTGATTTTCACTATATACACTACATAAATAGAAAGTACTCGACTTGCAAAAATTTACGTTCCTAACTTTTTAATTGCAGAAGTTTTGGCCAAAAAACCTTATATCTGAACAATCGGTTGTATGGGGGCTATATGTTACATTTGCCCGATCTGGTTGATTTTCACTATATACACTACATAAATAGAAAGTACTCGAGTTGCAAAATTTTACGTTCCTAACTTTTTAATTGCAGAAGTTTTCGCCAAAAAACCTTATATCTGAACAATCGGTTGTATGGGGGCTATATGTTACATTTGCCCGATTTGGTTGATTTTCACTATATACACTACATAAATAGAAAGTACTCGAGTTGCAAAATTTTACGTTTCTAACTTTTTAATTGCGGAAGTTTTGGCCAAAAAACCTTATATCTGAACAATCGGTTGTATGGGGGCTATATGTTATACTGGTCCGATCTTGTCAGTTCCGACAAATGATTCCTATATTACAAAATGGTGGCCACATACAAAATTTCAGCCAGATATCTCAAAAATTGAGGGACTAGTTTGCGTTCAAACAGACAGACGGACAGACGGACATGGCTAAATCAACTCATCTCGTCATCCTGATCATTTAGGTATACTTATTGATGGGTCTATCTCTTCTTCTCATATTTACAAACATCGGACCAAAGTTATAATACCATTTCATGTTCATGAAAGGTATAATAATTGAATGTAAAAGAAAATAGCACAGAATAACCAGCGTTTGCACTGTGGTGAAAGTTCTCCATGGAGGTGAATTTTTCAGAGTTGAAATCCATGGTAGTATGGAATTTCGCGGACGCATGGTTGCATTTCAGTAACAAAAAAAACTTTAGAAATATTTCAAGAAAAAAAATGAATTTAATGTATATATTCCATGAATTAATATAATATCATGAATTTACTGCACTACAGGAAGTATAAAAAATGTATATTAAAGGCCATATTCTAAAATTTCGTACAAATGCATATTGATGATCGGCTCTTTATGAACGATGCTATTAAATAGTAGTTTTGCGCAAAAAAGCACCCCTGTTAGTTGAGGACATTGAGGTGAATTTGAAATTCTTAGAAATTTTCCAAAACAAAATAAAGAAAATATTTTGCTTGCAGTTTTATATTTATTTATACTATTTATTTAATAGTAATATACGATTATCTTGGTAGCTTTAATGTCAAGGTACGGTGTTAATGAACTATGAGTCATCTTATATATAAAACTAATGTGTTTTTGTTTTAGGAGTGTCCAGTCTAAATATTAGCTGGAAAACCAATCCTCATTGAACCAGGGGCTTAGGACTTTTCGAAGTTGAAATACTTATTACTAACCGGATAGTTATTTCCAGTACCTGGCAAAGGACTATTGTTATTGTGAACAAAAACCATGAACTACAAGTTGCGATGGAGCATTGCAAGCTGCATGTAATCGTGGCTGCCGCCGGAGGCCTTTTTATTCCATCTATACAATGTCCCAGGGGGTACCACAACAGTCGTCCCATACGGCAGTTGCTACCCAAGGCCTTTTTTGTTGCATCTTGAATGAATGAATTAATCTTATGCACTCTGCGTTTATGCTCCTTTTTGGGGCAGCTAAAATCAAATCTGTTATAAATGAAACAAATTAATATAAATTTTCATCATTTGCACAACTTTTTTTATTTCCATTTGATTTTCACCACGCGTGATAGGGTTGTGTTTAATCACTCAGGGCTGCATTTTGTTGAAGTATTTGTTAGATGGTGATTTTTTCTCTAATACTTCACGTTGACCTGCAAACTGGTTTTCCTTTCAGTTTAAAACGGTTAAAACAATTTAGGCATGTTCATAATCGATATAAAGTAGGTACTTAAGTTAGCGTCAACCCTTTGATACCCTTTCCAAGGGTCTATCTGACGCTAAATTTAGTACCTACTTTATTTCGTTCAGATTGTTGGACAGAGACGGATAAATATACAAGACTAAATGGGCTTGCTCAAGAACATCCTGCAAATTATGACGGATAACACATAATAATCAAAAACCTAAATTTATAATAGAACTATTTTTTCTACACCTTTTTTCACTCGTACTTCAAAAACCGTAAAAATACTTTAGATAAGGTTAAATGCATTTAAGAATAGTGAATGGTAGTCCAAGACCCATACAATTATTTTCAGAATAGTCAATTGTATCTTAAAAACTGTAAAATATGCTTTAGAATAATCAACTGTACTCCAAAAACTATAAATTGTACTTCATAAACTGTAATTTGTACTCGAGACAGTAAATTAGACTTCAGAAGCTTAAAAATGTACTCCAAAATAATCAGTTCTACTTCAGAAACAACAAATTCCAATCCAGAAGATGTTTCTGAAGTACATTTGATTTTTCTGAAATACATTTTACAGTTTCTCGAATACAATGGGCTTCTTCGTAGCAAATTTTGCGAATATTAACAACCATTTACGTTTTTTAAAATACATTTTACACTCTAACCCACAATAAAATATATAGGCAGATTCTAAATAATTTCTTACTTTGCGGATTTTCTCCCTCTCATATAATTTGTGAGCGAAAATGTATGAAAAAGCTTCACTAATGAAATTTATTTAGATTGGCACGATAAGCTTTTTGTCGAAAAATTCTCAAATTTCGAAATTTGTTTTGCGTAAAATTTTGCAAAAATCATTGGATCATGTGTTTCAATTTTGTGATATTGGAGTACTTCAATTGTAATACTTTCTAATACCTCAGCGGACCACCTTCAGCTTATTGAAAGCCGATCATTGCTCATGCTTTATTGACCAAAATCACGACACGATCGCTCTGACAATAGATACTCCAAGGAGTAACAACATTGGAATACATTGCAAAGTACTCTGAAAACAGAAACAGCTGTAGCGTTTCGTTGTGACATTTAATTTTGACAGCTGACATAAATGCACGTAGACAAAGGCAACCTGTCTTATAACCGCGTTTCAACACGCGTTAACGCAGATTTGATCTAGTTTTATCTTTTTGGGTACGATGACATAATCAGCTGATTTTTCCTTGTATATTTTTTGGTTTTGTGCGTATTTGTCAAAGTTATAAATGTCACGCAACGCAATAAAGATGTATTTGTTTTCGCCTGAATACTCCTATGCGTGAGAAAAAACGCTGTGCATTGGTTCTTGGTTGAGTTGTAAAATAGCAATTTCTTTTTTTTTTAGAAATATAACCTAATATATACATATATAGTTTTACTTAAAACGCAAAATCCTAAATTTGAATATTTCTCCTCTTTTAAAGTAATTTATTACCTCATAAAAATTGCAACACAACACCCTGAAATGGCTGAAAATAGTTGACTGCAACCCGAAGTTCTCCATGGAGGTGAATATAAGTACGTTTGTGTTAGTGAGTGCAATTACTGTCTATACTGTGGAAAATAGAATGACAGAATGCCAATAAGCAACAGAGTTGCCAAGAGTATAGTAAAATACATTTAGTGTGGGGGTGATGCCACCCAGTTCATACACAACAGATTTGAAGTTTGATTTTTCTAATATCTTAAATATAGGGCTATTGCGAGAGTTAATGCAATTTTTATAAAGGTGAGCCGTTAAATAGTCTCTTTTCAATTCTATTTCTGGAATTCCAGCTGCAAAAAAAAAGATTTTTTATAGGCGTTGTTTTAAAAGCGCCAAGGGAAATGCGTACAGCTGAGTTTTTATTTTTTTAAGGGTCGAATGACTAGAATCAGTGTTGCCGTTGGGGACCCTAAAGGATCAATTTGACCCTGTTTTAGAGCCAGGACCCCGGACCCTACTTTTTCAAAAAAGTACCATTTTTGACCCTTTTTTAAATTTCTTGACCCTTTTTGACCCCTTTTCACTTTCAAACTACAATGAAATGTATTTTTATCGCTTTTTGTTTAAAACCAAAAAACATCTCCTTGTTCCGTAGAAATTTTCCTTTTTTACTCTTACATCGGGCACTCTTGCCGATTTCCAAATGTCTTGCCTAACTGAAGCCTTACTACTGGCAACGCTGTATCTTGTGACAACTCCATCATAAGGGCCCTTTACACGATCACACTGTGTGACAAACATGTGCGGCGTGAAGAGAGGTGTGAGCGTGTAAACATGAGAAATTCGTGTGTGTCACACATGTGTGATGGTTTTCTAAAATTTTTGATTTTTTTGATGTTGGACACACATGTGTGATAGTGTAAACGCTTGCAATCAAGCACGCAGTGTATTTTTTCAGTCGATAAGCAAAAATTAGAGGGTAATGACATCGCGGGCAAACAAAGAAATTTGAAAGGAGTTCTTCGAAGTATATCGAAGCTATCCAGAAATCTGGAAAATTAAAAGCGAAGAATACAAAAATAAAATAAAAAAGAATGCTGCCTATTTTGTTCTATTTCGTCTCTTCTAAAATGTCAAATACAAGTGCTGCAACCAATGCGCGTGCCATGTTGCTTCGTTCACAAATAACAGAGAAATGAAGTATGACAACATGTGTGACCGTTTAAACGAAAGCAATTTTTTTTTCTTTTTTTTTTCATCACACATGTTTGTCACACAGTGTGACGAAAGTCGAGAAAAAAACCAAATTTTAGGGTTTTTTGATTTTGCTCGACTTGTGACCCCGAATAACTTCTTATGGCTTCGGCAAAAACAGTACGCCACGTACTTGACGGAGAGGGAAGAAACTGACGAGCGACTAGGATGTGTGTATTTTGCATGTAAAATGCTAGATTGGCAACGTATCAGTGGCCGAATCCGACATACTTTGGCGTTACGTCAGCTCCGTTATAGATGTGAAATTAAATTTAATCGCCATTGCAAGTACAATAATGAATGTTAATTTCGAATTATTACATATATTGTAATAACTCATTGAACAATTTTATTCCTCAAGAGAAAGGTGAGTTTGTGCGTTTTATGTGCCATCATCCGCGTCACGTACGTGCTGTCAGTCAATCGCGATGTACGTCATGGCGGAGAAGTACTGATTCTTTAGCTTTCGGCAGAATCAGTTCGTCACGTACTTGCCGGAAAAGGAAGAAACTGACAGCCGAGTAGGATGTGTGTATTTTGCATGTAAAACGCT
The DNA here is from genome assembly GCA_964058755.1 of Campiglossa producta. Taxonomy (NCBI): domain Eukaryota; kingdom Metazoa; phylum Arthropoda; class Insecta; order Diptera; family Tephritidae; genus Campiglossa; species Campiglossa producta. The sequence continues at coordinate 42,518,407 of CAXKVI010000003.1, read as the reverse complement.
AGATTGACAAAGTATCAGTCAACGGATCCGGCATCCTTTGCCAATTTTCTATTTTGACGGAGCGGCAGCTGCGTGACAAATGTCAAAAAACCAAAGAGAAAAGTCGTGGCAAAAAATAAAAGAGTATGATAATCATTAACAGTTTTACCTGTAGTATTTATATCATGATATTTTCCATGTTTTTAACCGAAATTTTGCCTTTGTTATGTTTTTTTTAAATAATTTTCGTTTTGCGCTAATTACTTTGTTGACATATCTGTGTACTTCAACATGACGTACGAAAATCGCTATATGGCATCCCTGTGCGGCACGTACGTTTTGTCACGACGTACGTCACGTACATGACGTATTGAGGGACTGATTCTGCCGAAAGCTTTTATGAGCCATTAAACACAAATGGGATCGATAAGGACTTTTGCAGGCTTCTTCCTTGAGGTGAACCTAAGCTCTCCAAAACAAGTTTCCCTTTTTTCCCACAAAGGTCGAAAATGAAAAAATATCAACACCTGATAGGTATAAAATAAGTACCATACTTAGCTTACCGTTACAAGTACAGGATTATGGGTGTTTCCAGCGTTACGGACGTTCCATGCTGGTACACTATTTTAAGTATAAAACCTATAGTAGGCTTTGGATGCGTATAGTTTTTTCCTAGAGATGACACATTACCTATGAAGAAGGCTTTAAATCAGCCGTTCGGACGTTCCTAAAACGTACCTCATATTTGAGCTGGTTTAAGATTTCCTTAAAGTTCTACGAATTGGCTCGTGCTATAAAAAAAAGTGCATACACGATTAATAGAGGAATAAACAAAGACTTATACTGCATTAACATTTTCTTTATAGAGAAGTTTTTTGTTGGACAAAATCGATTTTTATTTTGTTCGGACGCTCCCGTTCGGACTTTCCATTTTTTTGCCTTAAAGAAAACAACGGGGTCTATCTGCTATTCCGCCGGAACGTGAAACTCGATAGAAATCTCGAAATTTATCGTAAATCAGTAGGAAATTTCGATAAATTTCGTGATTTCTATAGAGTTTCACGTTCCGGCGGAATAGCGGATAGACCCCAACATCTCCTTTTACAACGAAAAAAATATTGACCGCATATTCTATTGCATTTACCTCGCTTAAGCATAAATTTACATTTCTTGCAAATTCTGAACACCAAACCGGTCCACATACATTAGGGTGAACAAAAAACAAAAAAAAAAAAAGAAATATTTCAATATTGATAACTTAAATTACCTCATATTTTTGTAAGGATGTCTTATCAATTACTAACTTGACCTAAATATCAATTTTTTTTGGCCCACTCTAATATATGCACATTAGGGTGATTCAAAAAAAATTTCGACTTGGTCTTACCCCCTTAAAAGTTAGGTATTGATGAGAAAATAGGCCTCGCAAAAAATTAGCGCTCTAACTTAACCCTTAGGGGTGGATATTTTTTTTCGCGCTTTCCCATACATTTTGTATGGGGGAAAATGATATTTTTTTCATAGTGCATTTTCTTTTAATTTTTGAAACTTTTTTCAAAATATTTTTACATAATCTTAAAGTTGAAGCTTTGGAGCTTCCAAGATGCTAAGCCATAAAAATACTAGTATACAACTATATTTTTCCTGCTGAATTCATACTAGTCAGGAAATATCCATTTTATATTAGTATACAACTAGGATTTTCATTCGTTTCGTTTGCTTATTTTTTCTCTTATGATTCATAGATGTTTTTTCGTGATATAGTGAATACAAATAGTCGCTGCTTTCTATAATAAATAAAATAAAGGGGAAGTCAGGAAAATTCTTGTTGAAATTATACTAGTCCAGGCTCAATGCTTTTTGGACTAGCATGGGTCTAGTATATTTCATACTAGTGTTTTGGACTAGTATGGGGACTAGTTCATTTTATGGAAATCATACTAGTCCAGGTTGAACTAGTATGGAACTGGTATTTTACAACTAGTATAATTCTAGTTTATCATGACTAGTAGATAACTGGTATGTTCTGGTCGAAATCTGACAATTTACATTTCGTAGGATATCAACACGTAAAAAATACCAGTTGCTTATATGGAAAAAAGACGGAACACTGACTAGTTGGACCCGGTGCACCAACTAGTTGTAAAGTAGTTTTCATCTAGTTGCTTTCGCTGCAGGGTTTGTATAAACTGGGGCTTGCAGCTACCAGCAACTCTTCGAATGGTACTTTCTGTACAAGGTCGGACACTGTCAACTTGTGTCTTATGAGAAAGCTCTGGAAAATCCTTTTCCACAATAGCAACATCCACTTTATTTTACTGTAGTAGCATATCTAAGTATCTTAAGTAAGTAAGCAAATCTAACCATTCCTGGTGTGGTTTCCAAAATACACCCTATTTTTGGCACAACGTTCCATATTTCAAAAATCCTTCTATTAAAATTTCGTAGTTTTCTACCAACTTCGTAACGCTGCTAAATACTTAGGTCCTTTAAAAATATTTTGAAACAGGGTTATCTTCCACTCAGACTTCGTTATACAGTATACGAAATTACAAATAACTCTTATCGGAGCCAAGTATACTTTTAAAAGGTCTTCGGTGCGTTAAACTGGAGTATATATGGATGTCCAACCAGATCGGATGATCTGCTAGATACTAAAAAGAAAAACATTAACAATCTCATAAATTACATTTTGCAGGTATTTAATCAATTAAAAACCTACTCGCGTCGAGGCAACAAGAAAAATAAAATGGATGATCGAAAAGTCAACATGGCCACAGCTGAAATGGGTATAGACGCACCCACGCGCATGTTGCTATTCAAATTAATAAGTAATCAAATCCTTGAACAAATCAATGGTATCATATCCACCGGCAAAGAGGCATTAATCTTGCATGCAAATTCTGATCCTGCTTACATAGGAAATGCCACTGGCTATAATGGAACAATATGTTCACCGCAATTATTGCCAAAAGAATGTGCTATTAAAATATTCAAAACAACATTAAACGAATTTAAGCAACGTGATCGTTACATCAAAGATGATTATCGTTTCAAGGATCGATTCAGCAAACAAAATAGTCGTGTTGTCATAAATATGTGGGCAGAAAAGGAAATGCACAATATGATGAGAATGCAAAGTGTTGGTATTAATTGTCCAGATGTTATTATTTTGAAAAAACATATTTTAGTAATGTCATTCATTGGTGATAATCACAATGCTGCACCGAAGCTGAAGGATGCACGCCTAAGTGAAGCGGAATTGTCTGTTGCCTATGAAGAGATTGTAGCAGCAATGCACAAGCTATATAATGAAGCTAAATTAGTACATGCTGATCTGAGTGAATATAATATATTGTGGTATGATGACAAGTGTTGGTTCATCGATGTGGCGCAAGCTGTTGATCGTGAACATCCAAGTGCACTCGAATTTTTAATGCGGGATTGTGCCAATATAATAACTGCAAGTTGAACTATAAATTTATAATTTTATGTGCTATTAATTTAAATTTTGCTTCTTTTCCAGTTCTTCAAAAAACGTGGACTATCGAAAATTTTGACGAAAGAAGAACTTTTTGAGTTTATAACATCCTTGAATGCGGAGACACACAATGCTGCAATGCTAGAACGTATTCATACGCGTGGCGCCTCAATTGCAGAAGCTACAGCACCTAATCAAGAGCAATGTCCAGATGAGCTAAAACCTCTTGAGTATCCATTCGATTTGGCATGGGAGAAGTCTCAATGTGATCGAATTACTTCCACAAAATCAGCGAACACTTCAGATAAGAAAATAATTGATCAAGCTGCTTGTGCAATGGGAGTTTTAGATATTAAGCGATTCAAGGAAACACAAACTAAAGTATAAAGATAGTTACAAAATTAGCAGATGAACTATTTGATGAACTTCTTGATCAATTGCTTGCTGGGCAGGTATTCTTCCTAAATTAAAATGCATCATTTCTGATATTTTGCAAAAAAAAAGTTATGTTGGATTTAGATAGTTGCTTTAATCAGCCAAGGGTTAGCTTACTTTTTAATAATTATGTGCATGTGATAGGCTGGGAGTAAAGAGGAAGCGTATTTCCCATACAAGTAAAGGGAAACTTATGAATTGTTTAATAAAAAGGAGTATACAAAATTGTTCAGTAAAAGTTAGACAAACCGTTTTTTGTCTTTTTTCTAATAACTGCTTCTTCCTTTTACTGAACAACTTTTTACCCTCTTTGTTGAACATTTTAGAAGTTTCCATTTTACTTGCATAAAAAATACGTTTCCTTTTTACCCCCAACCTTTCATATAAAAAATTTATATCTTTTTGGTACAAATCTGTACTACACCTTTTCCAGCTGTATTTGAGAAAAGGTCACATGTATTTGAGAAACGGGCAAATCTATTTGGGAAAAGGAAAATGTATTTGAGAAACGGGCAAATCTATATGAGAAATGGGTAAATGTGTTTGAGAAAGGGAAAATGTATTTGAGAAAAGCGAAAATGTATTTGAGAAATGAGCAAATGTATTTAAGAAAAGCTAAAAAATATTCTAAAAACGGTGTAATTCAATATACATATAATTTTGATGTATTGAAGTACATAGGTTTTTTAGTATGTTTTCAAGCTTTTCTGAAATACAATTGCCCATTTCTCAAATACATTTTCCCTTTTCACAAATACATTTTCCTTTCCTCAAATACATTTAACCGTTTCTCAAACACATTTTCCACTTTCTAAAATACATTTTCCTTTTCTCAAATACATTTGCCCATTTCTCAAATAGATTTGCCCGTTTCTCGAATACATTTGACCTTTTCTCAAATACAGTTGGAAAAGGTGTAGTATTCAGTGTCAACATACAAAAAATTTCAATATCAAACTTCGAAATCGAAAAAGCCCTGTTCGTTGGGACACACTACATCGTGAGATATACAAGTTAGTTTCCGGCCAAGGAAAGATACTATTACTTATCACTTATCAAATCAGATAGTTGGTTGGCTGGTGCAGCTAGAATAAATAGTAAATTAGCTATCCTGTTACGAATAAATAGCAACATGAAATATGTTTGGATATCAATGGTATAAAATTGGTATTTTATTTCCAATGTGATATTGTTAGCATCAGCAGGGAAATGTCTTTTAATTTTCGAAATTGGGCCTGAGTACGCAAAACTTTCTTCTTGATCAAATTAATCGAATCGTATCAGAGATATGTAACCTGAAGCAAAAACAATTAATACAATAAAATTTCCGAGTATGGTATGGAGAAAGGTACTTTATTTATGTGTGAAATATCCAGGGTTGTGGTTTTGGTTACCTTTAACCAAATGTGGTTACCTTTATTTCATTTGGTTTCGTAGTTACTACGTACCTGTTTTCGTTACTTTTGCCTGAGAGTTTGATATTACATAACAAAACCGTTAAAAGGGACTAAACGTTTTTTTCATAAAGCGATATCCCGTGAGCTATATCGCTCCGAATCACGCTCAATTTAACAACAATGTGATCCGGATGGCATACAATTTTTTTTTTTCATTTACATGTTAAATTTTTTAACTAACTCAGGAACAGGGAGGTTAAGGATGGTGTTAACGAAACTATCGGTTTATGGATTATACATCTCTAGTTTTAGTTGTAATTTATTTCGTTGCCTTAGAAAATACACGATTCCCGGATTAATTGAATTGGGTAATTCCAAACTCTTTTATTGAAACCACGAAAGGTTTTTTGACACACTTTACATACCATAATTATATCGGAGTCCATCAGCTATTACGGCGGAGCTCTCTACGGAGGAAAATGTAATACATCACCGGGAGAATTCAGTTGATTCTATCAGAATTTGGTAGTGAATTTCGATGAAGTCGAGGAAATTTCTATCGACTTCCCGAATTATTCCCGACGGGAGCTTCGTCAGAATATCTGATGGAGCCCAACCATTTCCTGATTCAATCGCATTTTCTCAAAACCGTAAATTATCGACACCCGCCAGTGAAATCATAGGAAGAGGGAGACCAACACTCCCATGGAAGGACCAGATGCAGACAAATTTACGATTCCGAGCTGTCTCCCATTGGGGCCATTTGACTCAAAGAAAAGCGACTGCCGAGCTTTGTTCGACGGTCAAAATCGCTAAGGCTGTTAAAAAGACCATTCAAAGTAAGTAATGTTTTGGGGCCTCTCGAAATAACTCATTGGTTCTTTATTCACTTATAAGTAGTTTAAATATTTAATTAATCAACTCCCTTGGTGGGGGAACATTTGGAATTCTGCCAGGAGTAAAAGTGTCGGCTTTAAAAGCTTCAATATCTTCTGGTGTTAAATCTTCTAGTCTGCTATATACAGAGCTGCTTACTACTGGAGATTGCAACAATGGCTGAGATTGATTATTCGCAAGCATTTGTTGTTGTCCGAATGCTGTTGCTTGTTGTGACACAGGCTGTTGAGATTGAGAATTTTGTTGAAAAAAACCTGAAGGAGGTTGCATAGCTGTCGCTTGAGCTTGTTGAGAAAACATGTTGGCCGTTGGCTGCTGTTGTGGTTGTTGTTGTTGTAAATGCTGAGAAAACATATTTTGTGTGCCCATAGTCGATGCATTGGTTTGTCCAAACAAGTTGCTGGTATTAGTGGGAGGTGCACCAAACATACTGTTCGAGTTTTGTTGAGGAGCAAAGGCATTTTGTTGTTGGCCAAAGACAGATGGCGTTTGTTGTTTATTCGCTAGAAACATTGAAAATCCTGCTGGAGTTTGTGGTTGCTGTGGTTGTACAGCTTGAGCGAATATATTTCCAGCATTTGCAACATTTTGTTGTTGTTGAGGACTTTGATTAAAAATACTTGCTCCGCCTGCTTGATTTTGTGAGAATAAACCACCACCTGCCATCGCTTGGGATTGTTGTGCTTTCGGCTGGCCAAATAAACCACCGCCCACTGCAGTTTGAGGAGTTTGTTGCTGTTGGCCGAACAGACCATTGTGCGGCTGTGCAGTTTGACCCAAAAGTCCGACCGTATTGGCTGCTGTTTGACCAAACAAGCCGTTCTGCGCATTTCCACCTCCGAAGACCGAATTGGTTTTGGGTGTTTGCTGTCCGAATATCGAAACTTGTGGAGTTTGATTGAATGCAGTGCTGCTGCCAGTGAATAAACCGCCAACAGGTGCTTTTGTCAAGCTGCCGAAAACATTACCGGCGTTGTTTGTAGAAATCGGTTGATTGCTAAATCCCACAGTCGTATTACCAGGTGCACCAAAAAGGCCGCTCGAGCTATTTGCGTTGTGACTTCCATGTCCGAAAGGATTATTTGCATTTACCTTGGGAGTGGCTTCAGTAGTTTGAGCGTCATACAGTTGGCATATCAAGTCCATGACTTGTGGTGATAGCTGCAACATGGATTTCATTTTATTATTTGCATCAAGCACTTCTTTATTAAAACTTTGTATATATTGGTCTAAGCAGTTCTTTTGCTTTGATTCATAACAAAGCCATCGCATTTCTTCGAAGGAATATTCTTCAATAAAACCCGGCACACATGGTTTATCTTTGAAAGGTCCAAAGCAAGAGAGAGGCCATTGCTTTCCATTGAGCGCTGCTTCCAAATCAGTTTTAACAAGCTGCCTTGAAGATAACAATTACATTTATTATCATATTCATACACTTATGTCTGCAAGTTGAATAATTCGTATACTTACTTAATATCCAAATGTTCATTGTTGCATTTCGTCCCAAATCTGCAAGCTCCCTGAAGAAAAAACCTACAAATTACCATTTTTAAAATTACGGTGTTGCACCAGTCAATAGTTTGTTTATATAAATGGATTAGATATGTATAATCGTGAAATATATCGGCAAATATTATCGACTACTTTTTCGAACATCGATAAATAAGCTCTTACGCAAAGAACACAGCATCGACTGCAGCTGTTTCGTAATAAACATTTTTTTTCTAATAGTACATTTACATACACTGCACCAAATTTGGCATTTGGCTTCACCTTCCCTGCAAGAATCTTATATCAGGAAACAAAGGCACCGAAAAAAATGCACCACCGTGAGGTTTTAACTTAACCTTTGAGAAAATATATAGGCCCGTGGCAATTGTATACTTAGGGCCGCTTTCATAAAAGTTTCCAACCCGGTTACAGGAGTTTAATTGACGTATTTTGTTCGGCTGTCAAATTAATCGCCGATTAGTCGTTATCGGCTTTCATGCAAATAGCCCTTAACATGTCAACTCGAAAAACACCACGGTAAATGTTGGAAAAGGTACCAAAAGACGCGTATCGGTGTCAGGAATGTGAATTCGAAAGATAAAATTAAATTGTTGGCTGCTGTGAAAAGTTATGGTCAAAAATTGGTCTAATACCGATAAAGGCTGGTTTTCATTATGCCAAAATTCATCGAGTTTATCGAGATTTGATTGCTTATCTCGATTAAGGCCCGGGTTTTCAGTGCAAGTTTTAGTCGCACTACCAGTTTAAGCTTAAGGCTGGTTTTCACTAGGTCAAATGGAATTTGACACCATTTGACATAATGAAAACCAGCCTTTAGTTTAAACAGCCGAATTGTATGGGATAAGCTCTAGCCAACTTTGTGGTTTAAATCGGACCTGTTAATAATGATTAATATCTTTGGCTTTTTTAATTTTAATGATTAATTAATTCTGTGGTTATTAATCAGAAAGTATTAGTAAATTAATGAAAAAAATTGAAAAATAATCATGATTAATGGCCATTAAAAGAATAATCAAAGGTTGTTACGAATACGCGTAGAATACCAACGCAAGATAAATGATTTTAAATTCAATAACTTTCTAACTTATAACTAATAAAATATGTTACCTAGAAAATATGCGTGTGAAATCTGCTCCTTTGGACCTAAGAATAAAAAAACCAACGTGTTCGTGTATTTAATAAAGCTTTCGGCAGAATCAGTCCGTCACGTACTTGCCGGAAAAGGAAGAAACTGACAGCCGAGTAGGATGAGTGTATTTTGCATGTAAAACGCTAGATTGACAAAGTATCAGTCAACGGATCCGGCATCCTTTGCCAATTTTCTATTTTGACGAAACGGCAGCTGCGTGACAAATGTCAAAATCAATTTTACCGCCAATTTGACAACGCGTTTGTGAAAATTGTGAAAAAGCAAATTTAACCTAAGTAATTTTTTAATATTGTCCATGTTTTTAACCGAATTTTTGCATTCGTTATGTTTTTTTTAAATAATTTTCGTTTTGCGCTAATTAAGTTGTTGACATATCTGTGTACTTCAACATGACGTACGTCAATCGCTATGTGCCATCCCTGTGCGGCACGTACGTTTTGTCACGACGTACGTCACGTACATGACGTATTGACGGACGAAAACTTTAAGCTTTCGGCAGAATCAGTCCGCCAATACGTCAGCTGCGTCACGTACGTCAATTTTAGAGCAATTTCTACTTTGACGTATCCGTCTTATCTGGCGTTACGCATACAAACATCCGCAGTCTACTTTGCTGTCAGTTATTTCGACGTACGTGACGTACGTCACGGATTGATTCTGCTGAACGCTTAAGATGGCAGGTTTTTCTTGCAAGGTTGTTTTTTGAGCAGAGTTGCAGTTTCGATGGTTACCCTGCAAAAATCGTTGTATCATGTGTTCCAATTTTTAGATGTTGGAGTATACCTCATCGGACCACCTTCAGCTTTTTTTATTATTATTATTTATTTATTAGAGTCGACTATCAAGTATGGATTAATAATGCAGTTAGAACTAGTTATTTCATACAGATAACTACCAAATTGAGGACAGGTTGAATATGTAGATCTAAAAAAGTCCGCAAATAAATCAGCAACATGATGATCATGGATAGCATTTTTATCTCCCAAAGACAAAGAAGATGGAATTCCCGAAGATTTTCGTTTTGATTTAACAAAACTAAACAATTTTTTTGGATTATTAAAAAATTCCGTTTTGCATCTAGTCAAATAGGACTTGTAGCAATTTTGGCTCAGGAACTGGAAATTGGACCGGGCAACTAAATATTTAGAAAAATCTGCAGAAGAACCAGATCTTTTGAAACGCTTAAGGGTCGGATACATAAAGCTTTGTTAACCTCGCCTGACATTTGCTACCTCAAAACTTTGCTTCGAACTTCAGAGGTATGCTACAATGAACGCCTTGACGCTTCCCTTTTATACATTTGTTTTCGTTATTTATTTCCTTGCATTCAGAGTGTTTTGGTTAATTTATTTATTTAATAGAGAAAAAATGAATTAATTATTATTTTCTCCAACTTTTTATTCTTTAATTAAAGCAAACTCATCAACATCTGATTGTCAAAGCACGCAAAGCAAGCAAAATTTGAGAGTTTGCCAAATTTCAACCTCACTTCAACTTTGAGGTCTCCAATTTGCCATGCTTGGTTTAAATACGTATACTGAACTTTTCTGTCAAAGTCAAAGTTTGAGGTAAAACCAAAATAAAGCTTTATGTAACTGACCCATTATAGAGCTTAGATTTAATGTTATTAAGGTTAGCAATTTGTCTTGTGAACCAAGGTGGCTTACTACTTTTAGCCTTAATAAAATGAACAGGAACACAAAGATTAATGAAGCCATTAATGTAACTGTAAGAAATAGTTATAGCAGCCTCAATATCGTTACATGCATAAAGATCAGACCAATCATGGGTAGCAATCAGTTGGTTGAGCATGTCAAAGTTCGCCTTTTTAAAACATCTCGAGCGAAAACGAGAGCTCACTTCCAAAAAATTAATCGTAGGCAGCAAATTATTCAGGCAGGGATAAGACAGAGATTCGACAGAGGCCAGTCTAACTACTTTTTTTTGGAGTTTACCACATTATTTATCTGAAGTAAAGGCAAATCTTTAAAGGGTCAAATACATAAAGCTTTGTTAACCTCGCCTGACAGTTGCTACCTCAAAACTTTGAGTCCAACTTCAGAGGTAAGCTACAATGAACGCTTTGACGCTTCTCTTTTATACATTTGTTTTCGTTATTTATTTCTTTGCATTCAGAGTGTTTTGGTTAATTTATTAATTTAAAAGAGAAAAAATTAATTAATTATTATTTCCTCCAACTTTTTATTCTTTAATTAAAGCGGGCTACTCACCTGCCAAGAAATGTCAAACTCCATATAAAAAAACGCTCAAGAAATGGTCAAGAAACGTTTTTTAACGTCAAATTTTCTTGAGCCAATACTCAGTTCATAAGAAAAAATACAGCACTTTTCGATAGTTGGCAACGCCGGTTTACCTCAAGAAATAAATAAGCTCGTATATATTTCTTGAGGTAAACGTGCAGATTCACGGAAAAGGTAAGTACATGTCTCGCTAAACATATTTTGTACATTTTTATAGGAGTAATTTGCAAAAAAAAGGAAAATTTGGTAAACTTCAAAATTTCTTGACCAGGCACAAGAAATATATGCTCGTTTTTTTCTTGAGGCATTTCTTGGCAGGTGGGTAGCGCGCTTAAAGCAAAGTCATCAACATCTGATTGTCCTTGCAAGCAAAGCAAGCAAAATTTGAGAGTTTGCCAAATTTTAACCTTGCTTCAACTTTGAGGTCTTCTATTTGCCATGCTTCGTTTAAATACGTATACTGAACTTTTCTGTCAAAGTCAAAGTTCGAGGTAAAGTCAAAATAAAGCTTTATGTAACTGGCCCTTAAGCGAGCCAACAAAATCGTACTGAGTTACAGGAGTCAAAACGTTTGAATCATCGTTGCAAATTCAACTGACAAATGATAAGTTAAAGTCCCCAAGAACCACTAATGGGTCAGTTACATAAAACTTTATTTTGGCTTTACCTCAAACTTTGACTTTGACAGAAAAGTTCAGTATACGTATTTAAACGAAGCATGGCAAATTGGAGACCTCAAAGTTGAAGCGAGGTTGAAATTTGGCAAACTCTCAAATTTTGCTTGCTTTGCGTGCTTTGACAATCAGATGTTGATGAGTTTGCTTTAATTAAAGAATAAAATGTTTGGAGAAAATAATAATTAATTCATTTTTTCTCTATTAAATTAATAAATTAACTAAAACACTACGAATGCAAAGAAAAAAATAACGAAAACAAATGTATTTAAAGGGTCGAATACATAAAGCTTTGTTAACCTCGCCTGACATTTGCTACCTCAAAACTTTGCTTCGAACTTCAGAGGTATGCTACAATGAACGCCTTGACGCTTCCCTTTTATACATTTGTTTTCGTTATTTATTTCCTTGCATTCAGAGTGTTTTGGTTAATTTATTTATTTAATAGAGAAAAAATGAATTAATTATTATTTTCTCCAACTTTTTATTCTTTAATTAAAGCAAACTCATCAACATCTGATTGTCAAAGCACGCAAAGCAAGCAAAATTTGAGAGTTTGCCAAATTTCAACCTCACTTCAACTTTGAGGTCTCCAATTTGCCATGCTTGGTTTAAATTCGTATACTGAACTTTTCTGTCAAAGTCAAAGTTTGAGGTAAAGCCAAAATAAAGTTTTATGTAACTGACCCATAAGGGTCGAATACATAAAGCTTTGTTAACCTCGCCTGACATTTGCTACCTCAAAACTTTGCGTCCAACTTCAGAGGTATGCTACAATGAACGCCTTGACGCTTCTCTTTTATGCATTTGTTTTCGTTATTTATTTCCTTGCATTCAGAGTGTTTTAGTTAATTTAATAGAGAAAAAATTAATTAATTATTATTTTCTCCAACATTTTATTCTTTAATTGAAGCAAAGTCATCAACATCTGATTGTCAAAGCAAGCAAAGCAAGCAAAATTTGAGAGTTTGCCAAATTTCAACCTCGCTTCAACTTTGAGGTCTCCAATTTGCCATGCTTCGTTTATATACGTATACTGAACTTTTCTGTCAAAGTCAAAGTTTGAGGTAAAGCCAAAATAAAGTTTTATGTAACTGACCCATAAGCGATCATTATCGCGCAAGCAAGAATGAAGGCTGTGGATAGCTGCTTTATGGCAATCGTAAACATACATATCCGACCGAGGCGGTATATAAGAACAAGAAATATATAAGAAAAAATTTGGGAACAAGAACTTTACAGTTATGAATTCAATTTCATGCACGTTGTCAAAATTCAACAACTCAGCTGAAATACTGGACGATACAGCAATCAGAACACCGCCTGCTCTCGACTGACCATAGTGTATCAGTACAAGTGTAAACTCTTCTTTTGACAGCACAAATCGACGTCAAAAAATTGTTGTTGGCTTACAAATCGCTGTCAAAAATTGGCAAATTGTAACGGGAAAATCTGGGTTGCTATTGCTGTTTTCGTTGCACTCGGCAAAACAGGGTTTTGTGCAGGACCGAATATCAATGAAACAGGCTTCTTGTTTGCACAAAAGTGTTGCTGTGTTGCACAACTTTTTCACTCCAGTTTGTAGGGCAACTTTTAAGCGAATCTTTCAGTTTATACTTTAATTATACTTTATATCAAAGAAAAAAAAAACATAAAATAAAAAAACTTAAAACTAGTAAACTTTATTTATTTTACAGAAAAAATTTGAGGTAAGTATCTTCAAAATGAGAAATTAGACAGAAAATGAAAACAAACGTTATTTTTGGAAACATGTATATACGATGTTTTTAGATAGATTTACTATCAAATACATATCTTAGCACACAGAAGGCTTCAAACCCCAAAATTTGGTATTTGTTTCCTTCAGGGGTCAACTCCTAATAAATTAGCTAGAATTATGGAAGATAGCTCAAAATACGGGGTTTGGTCTCAGGATCACGAATCCGGAAGCGCTTTTTTAATATTTTGCTTCTCTGAAGAGAACCCGCCACAATTTTGGTACCGGACCCGGGTAAATTTTCGGTTTTTTGACTATAACATTCCACAGACACAAAAAAATTCGTGATCCTCAGGCCAAAACCCGTATTTTGAGCTATCTTTCATAATTCTAGCTAATTTATTAGGAGTTGACCCCTAAAGGAAACAAATACCAAATTTTGGGGTTTGAAGCTAATTACACTGGACCACGAATTTCAACTTTTTCGCTTTACCAGAAATGCCGTTATGAAATTCGTATGTAAAATCACCCCCTGATTTCGAAAATTGAGTTCATTTTTGATTCTATGGTGCCGTTTTTGAGATATTTGCAATTTACCGTTATTCGAAAAAACCAAAAAGATGGCGCCCTTTAATTGCGTATATCTCACGAACGGGTGAAGCAATTGCAAAAAAGTTTACAGAATCGGAAAAACGATAAAATTTTCTATAAATGCATCATACATTGTTTTTTGCTCAACCAGATAGTTTTCGAGATATTAGCTTGTCATTTCATATTTTTGTTTTTTTTTTATGAAAAAATATGAAAAAAATTACTCTTTGCGTGGGCAGCATTCCAAAACCACAACTTTTTTTCTAGATATTTTTTCTTTACGTAGAGCTCTGTTTTATTAGAAAAAAGATAAGCTATCATCAAAGAAAATCGATGCAAAACTACGTAAGTTATAAACGATCAAGTAAAAATACCCAGGTTGCGCAACTTCAATGTGTGATGTATACATACATATTTTAAAGGTATAAAGTGCAATGGGATATATCCGGATAAACGAATAACACCATAACAATGATAATACTTTTTCTTTAAATAAATCAAATAGTACTTTTAATACTCGAATTGTTTTATAGTAGGTAGAGTGGTTGCTTCGAAAGGAAGAGTGGTTGGGTTCGAAAGTGCTGTAGGCATGTAGTTATAAACATGTATTTCCGTCACTTATGCGTAAGTATGCAGGTAGATTTTCAAAATTATAAGAAAATTTTTAAAGCCGACATCTAAAGCAGGTAATATTTTCTTTTCCCGGCTTCGTATAAAAAGGAACCTTTCTGTCTAGGTAAGATTTGATTTTTTCAATTTTATTTTTGTTCCGAGTATAAATATGAGTTAGGCGCCTTGAAACTTCAAAACATCTGCAAGGCTCGCCGGAGATAGTTCAGTTCATAAGTCGAATTTCAAAACCGTGATTTATTAAAAAAAAATAAAATGAGTAAAAGGACGCGAGAATTTGAGTGTGATAACGATCCAGATGTGTTCTGTTTCATGTGTGGCCAATATACTATCATTAAGCTACGACGAGTGTTCTCAGATCGTATCAAAACTTTATACTCCAAGTATTTTGGCATTGAGCCTAAAAATGCTGAAAAACCATGGACACCGAACACTTTGTGTACATCGTGTCGAGTAGAATTGATTCAGTCGAAATCAGGACAACAAATAAAATTTGCTACACCAATGATATGGAGAGAACCTACTTGCCATTCAATGGAGTGTTATATTTGTCAAACGAAAGTGCTTGGCGTTGGAAGATCAAGAAGAGTAACTTATGCCAGCGTACCATCAGTGACATTACCAGTACTACATTCAACGACAGTTGCGGATCCAGTTCCATTGTCAACAGTAATATCTGAGTGCGGGGAATCAAGTTGTACTGAATTTCGCGTGGGAAACGAGAGAAACGTTCTCTCACAAGCACAACTTAATGATTGGATAAGAGATTTGGAACTATCCAAGGAAAAGGCAGAGATCCACACTTCCCGTATGCAACAATTTAAATTTGTGTCATCCGATGTTAAGGTGATATATTGTAGAACTCGTCACGAACCATTTTCCAAACACTATACCAAGAAAGACAGTATATGCTACTGCAACGACATTCCTGGTTTATTCAAAGAGTTTGGTCAAACATATGATTCAAAAGAGTGGCGATTGTTCATAGACAGCAATAAACTGAGTTTGAAAGCTGTATTATTGCATATTGGTAACAAAAAGCCTTCTATCTCGATCGCACATGCAGTAAATACAAAGGAAACCTACGAGGAAATGCAAAAAATTCTCAAATTTATCAAATATGAAGAGCATGATTGGAAAATATGTTCTGATCTCAAAGTCGTTGCAATGCTATGCGGTCTACAAAGTGGCTACACCAAGCACTGCTGCTTCCTCTGCAAGTGGGATAGCCGAGCTCGTAAGGACCACTACGTCAGAAAGGATTGGTCGGAAAGAGTCGAGTTTACCGTTGGTGTGGATAACATAAAATATACCCCTCTTGTCAAGAAAGAGAAAATCATACTTCCACCCTTACACATCAAGCTCGGTCTCATTAAAAACTTTGTTAAGGCTTTGGACAAAGAAGGCGAAGCATTCGACTATTTGAAAACAATTTTTCCAGATATTTCTCAAGCCAAGATGAAGGAAGGTATTTTTGTTGGACCACAAATAAAAAAGTTGATCAACAATACTCAATTCAAAGGACTACTCTCATCAGTTGAGGCAGCAGCGTGGGAATCCTTTGAAAAGGTCGTTGCTTCTTTTCTCGGTAGACACAAAAGCCCTAACTACGAACAGATAGTGAACGACTTAATCAATAATTATGCGAAAATGGGTAAATATAAAAGGCTTATTAAAATTAATTTCCCAAAATTTTATTTACCTAACTAATATTTTCTTTCCAGGCGTAAATATGTCTTTAAAAATTCACTTTCTGCACTCACATTTGAACTTTTTTCCGGCAAATCTTGGCGACGAAAGTGACGAACATGGCGAAAGGTTTCATCAGCAAATGAAATTAATTGAGAATCGATATCAAGGATTCTGGGACGTCGCAATGATGGGTGATTACTGCTGGTTTCTCATAAGAGAAACCGATCCTAAACTGAATAAGCGTCAAAGTAGAACACATAATTATTTCGACTACATAGTAAAATCAAATTAAGATAAAGATTGTTAGAATATAGTATAAACATAAATAAATTTAAAAAAAAGTAAAAAATATGGGTAATTTCATTCATGAATTAAACTTTGAACTCAATAGAAACAGAGCATAGCTTGATATTTCTCTCTTTCTTATACCATACATACGTTTTGAGCTATACGTTGAAATTGCGCAACCTGGGTATTTTTATTTGATCGCTTATAACTTACGTAGTTTTACATCGATTTTCTTCGATGATAGCTTATCTTTTTTCTAATAAAACAGAGCTCTACGTAAAGAAAAAATATCTAGAAAAAAAGGTGTGGTTTTGGAATGCTGGCCACGCAAAGAGTAATTTTTTTCATATTTTTTCATAAAAGAAAACAAAAATATGAAATGATAAGCTAATATCTCGAAAACTATCTGGTTGAGCAAAAAACAATGTATGATGCATTTATAGCAAATTTTATCGTCTTTTTGATTCTGTCAACCTTTTTGCAATCGCTTGACCCGTTCGTGAGATATATGTAATTAAAGGGAGCCATCTTTTTGGTTTTTTCGAATAACGGTAAAATGCAAATATCTCAAAAACGGTACCATAGAATCAAAAATGAACTCGATTTTCGAAATCAGGGGGTGGTTTTACATACGAATTTCATAACGGCGTCTCTGGTAAATTTTGGCCGTCGACCAGTGTTATTAGCAGTTGTTTAATAGAAAATAGTGAGCAGACTCGAAAGAGTTATTCTAACTAATAATTTTATATAATTCGCTTTTATTTATGTTAAAAAAATCCAATTTCTAAGTTTTAGCGAACTATTTTTTTATGCAACCTACTACTAATTTTTTATACCAAATCGAATGCAACTCGGCGCAAAATGATGCTCTTTTTCCAAAAAAACAACTCTGATGAACAGGTGTTAAACTCATTTTGGAATTTTGACGTCTATGACGAAGAGTTTACACTTGTATTTGTACACTATGCGACTGACGATCACACCGAAAAACAAGGTAGTCATTTGAAAATAACTCAGTATTTAAATTATCAGGTTTTAGCCAAGTCTCTGTAAACGCAATCACTTGCGCTGTAAAATTAAAACTATTAAGATAAAGATCATTCAACTTAGAACGTAAACCACGAACATTCTGGTAATGAATGGTTACTTTTGAATCGTAGTAGCATGGTTGATAACCAAGTTTTTTGAACCAGTACGTATAGGAGTATCTGCCTTTGACTTATTAGTGTACAAACACACCAACGAATGTAAGGGCCAAAAAGATTTATCAAGAACCTTATCTACATACTTATCATAACAATCATTAGGCCCTAGGAGGATTTACTTAATTTCCGTTACCGAATTATTTCATTTTATGTGATTTTCGATATCGAAAGTGGGCGTGGTTGGAGAGCGATTTTTTCCAGTTTCATCAGGTATACTCTCAACAATACTAGTATGATATGTGCCAAATTCCATCGTTCTATCCTAATCAGTTTAAAAGTTACGACCATTCAAATTTTCAAAAATGTCTCCTTTAAAATTGGGCGGTGCCACGCCCATTATAAAAAATTTATGAAAAAATCTTAAGAGGGGGATTCGCCTATAAAATTATATCATTTTAGCCATTTCAGCTGCCGAGATATATCAATTTGTGTGATTTTCGAAATTTTCGATATCGAAAGTGGGCGTGGTGAAGGGCGATTTTATCCAGTTTCATCAGGTATACTCCCAACGATACTAGGATGCTTTGTGTCGAATTCCATCATTCTATCGTAATCAGTTTAAGAGTTACAACCGCTCAAATTTTCAAAAATGTCTCCCTTAAAAGTGGGCGGTGCCACGCCCACTATAAAAAATTTATGGAAAAATCATAAGAGAATGACCAGGGGGATTCACCTATAAAATTATATTATTTTAGCCATTTCACCTGCCGAGATAAGTCAATTGTGTGATTTTCGAAATTTTCGATATCGAAAAAGGGGGCGTTGTTATCATCCGATTTCGCCCATTTTCAATAGCAACCTACCTTGGCCAGAAAGTAACCTGTGTACAAAATTTCATGCAAATATCTCAATTTTTACTCAAGTTATCGTGTACACGGACGGACAGACGGACGGACATGCCTTAATCAACTCCTTTTAATCCTAAGAACTTTCATATATGGAACTCTATATCTATCTCGATTATTTTGTGCCGTTACATACAACCGCTATGTGAACAAAATTAATATACCCTTGTACTAGTACTAGTACGCTGGGTATAAAAACAGCATTAGTGCAGCAATTGTTGTTGGTATTGTCAACCACTGTAATACCCGCCTGGCCAGCAGCGGGAAAATGATTAGCAGGCACAGGCAATAAATTTGTAGCATTAGCTCTGTTGTTCTTGTTCGCACCATGAATCTCCTTGTTTATTAGGGCTTTTAGCTCAATCACTTCCATCAACAAATCCTTAATTTTACCACCAAAGAATTCAATGAGAGACTCAGTGCTCCGTTCTTGCAACAGACGAATGTCATCCAATGATGAAATAAAACGCCAGGCAAGTTGACGCATTTTCCACACAAGATTACTCCTTCACAACACGCTTTGTGGAACCGGTTTTGTGAAAAACCCGAACATGGAACAATTTTAAGATCATTTCTCGCGAAGGCAACATCACATTTTCCGCAAAAGTCATCCATATTAGAAAAATATAAATTTAAACACGAGAGCAAAACAAAAACATGTCTATAATCTGTTAATAGCAGAACATAAGTCCAGTCCAGTGGTCCAGTCCTTGGACATCTCAATGTTAATAGGAGCACAATTTTTATATGAAAAAGGATTACATTTGAAGTACTCTGATGCTCCAATTGGAGTACTCTTTGGATAGGAAATAAAGTACTCTCTA
Organism: Campiglossa producta; assembly: GCA_964058755.1. Taxonomy (NCBI): domain Eukaryota; kingdom Metazoa; phylum Arthropoda; class Insecta; order Diptera; family Tephritidae; genus Campiglossa; species Campiglossa producta. Next base: position 42,498,829 of record CAXKVI010000003.1, on the reverse strand, counting down.
TTTTTGCAGGGTAGGAATACTACTAACCAACACCTCCTTTCGTTAGGAAGTGTCATAGTCAGCCAATCATGTTGGTGGTTTACACATTCTGCGACTACCCTGCAAAAATCGAGAGTACTCTATTTCCTATCCAAAGAGTAATCCAGTTGAAGCATCAGAGTACTCCAAATGTAATCCTTTTTCATATAAAAATTGTGCTCCTATTAACATTGCGATGCCCTAGGAGTGGACCACCTACTCCATATAGTACTCCAATGTTGTTACTACTTGGAGTATCTACTGTCAGAGTGATAGTGTCGTGATTTTCGTCGATAAGGCACGAGCAAGGATCGGCTTTCAAAAACCTGAAGGTCCGATGAGGTATACAAAAGATTACTATTGGAGACTCCAATTCTATTGATTTTTTTAACATACAAATTTTCACTAAAATCGAAATAAATTCCGTCCGGCAGCAATCAAACATCCACACACATGTATTTTAAAAGAGCTCTGCGATTTCATCCGATTTCACCTGAATGTAAACAAACTTTGGCCGCCCGATAAAATAGAACGCGCTCGAATTTGTCTGATGATGTCGGATGAAAAAGTCGGTTGCTGTGTGAGCGTAGCCTGAATCAATTTGTTTGCCAAGTTAGACGAATTTGATTTAATTTGACCTAATTTGGTGATCAAATTCAATTTGCGGATGAACGGTCTTGAAAAAACGTGGCCAAAAGTGACGCATTTGGTGCAGTGTAAATGAAACTTAAGACTATCCACTTCGGAGTTGCCACCTGGGGCGGTTTACAGTGTTGCCACCTATCTAATTTTGTTTTAATTATGCTGCAATATATGCCAATATGGGTATCAAATGAAAGGTATTTTCACCGACATACCAAATAAAATATTTTCAAGTAGGGTTGCCGCCCAGGGTTACCATTTCACCGTATTATATTTGTATATTTTGGGGTCATTTTGGGATCATATTTGGGTTACTTTGGGATCATTTTGAGATCATTTTGGGTTAAATTTTGGGGTCATTTTCGGATTATTTCGGGGTCATTTTTAGGTCATTTTGGGATAGTTTTGAAATCATTTTTCGGTCGTTTTGGGATTATTTAGTTTGGAGCCATTTTGGGATCAATTTGGGGTAGTTTTGGGATAACTTTTGGGTCGTTTTGGTTCAATTTCGGATCATTATGGGAAAATTTAAGGGTATTTCTGTCATTTTGGGATCATTTTGGGTAAGTGAAGTTAGCGCTTAATTGATAGCACCGAGCAAGCTCTGTCACCCAGGATGAAATCGCAAGCTCATTTAAAACACATGTGTGTAGATGTGCGATTGCTGCCGGACGGCCGAAGTCGGTTGCAGTGTGAGCCTAGCCTTAGAATAAATCATACTATCTATATGCCAAATTTCACCCAAATCGGTCAAGCGATTCTCATTCCGCACGTCGGGGCTCAGTCTGGATAAGTAGCCAGAGTGACCCTTGTCTCTCGAGGAAGATGGCGTTCCTAGTCAGCAACGCGAGGTGTTCGAGTATGCAAAATGGCGTTCAACGGACAGAGCTCAAGATAAGAGACAACAGACGTCTTATGGATGTGCTTTAGGGCCTGCACATGAACCTCTGGATCAAACGGCGATGTTTCTAGGGTGCCAGATCTCATCAAAATGTTTACGTAGATGTGTTCTTACGGTCCTAGGAGGCGGTACTAGCTCAAGCAGTTGCCTGTAACGATGCTGCGGTTTGCAAAAATCTAACACGAAGTGCCTGCACTGCATTTCATTGTGCTCCCTAACTGGAGCATTTCCGTCTCATGATATAAATGAAGTATAGGGGACATAAGGACACACCCAGTAGCGGTTCTCAGTGGGTTTTTGACAGGCCTGCCGCTGACTCCTATGAAAGTTAGCAAGCCCCGGTGACCATATCGGCGACGCATAGTTCAGGATCGGCCGACCCATTGCCTTATAGGTTGCCAGCAAGGTTTCTTCGGCTAGCGACTTGAGGATTTCGTTGCGGGTTTGTATTTTAGAGACAATTGCGGCTGAATAGGCAGCGAAAATATGCATGGTGTCGAAAGCCACCCCTAAGATTTTGGGGTGGGTGACAGAAGATAGTTTGTGGTCACCTACGTAGATTTCTAGCTCCATGCCCACTTGTGCTGTCCAATTCGTGAATAATGTCGCCGAGGACTTTGTTGGCGATAATGTCAAGTTCCGAGCGGTGAAGAATTCGACAAGGGTGGGGAGATAACCATTGATTTTAGAGCACAGCTAATTGACGGAAATGTTCGTTTCACGTATTGCCGGTTCTGCGAGCACGGTATTTGTACTTGTACATTACCCTTCGTACCGAAACGACCCGGGTTGTTTTTTTTTTATAATGACTCGGCCAAGAGCAATACATTTCGAAGTGACCCTGTCTAACCCGTCACGATTCCCTCACCTATTGTCATCCCCGGAACAGCCCCTTGCAGCACGGCTGCTCCTTATTCTCTTGATCCGGGCTGGCATTGAGCCAAATCCTGGCCCAAGAGAATGGTTCTGCTGCGTTTGTCGGAAGAAAACATATACAAGACGATCCCACTCAGTACAGTGTGCATAATGCAAAGGTTGGTTGCATAAATCTAGTTGCTCCGGATCAGATCCTAAAACACACCGGCCCACTAGTTTCTACAAAAGTTTTGTGGCGCCCTGCTGTTCACGTCCTAAGACGTCCCGAGGCAAGCGACGCTCAAATGTTGCTTTATCGCCCTCTATAAATCAAGTCTCCACGACCTCCAATACTTATATTGCCCAGCAGAACATGTGTGTTCCCGGCTGTAGCTTGCTTCCTAGTGCATCAACATCTCAAGCATCCACTCATGGCTACTTTCTTCGTAGCACATCAGTTGATGCTTTTAGCAGTACTGAGTTTCAGCCCCCGTCTCTAAACCCTTTACTAATTTCTTCCGGCACTAGCACGAATGCAAGTCAAGTCCATCAACTTCTGGTCCCTCACTCTTCGTGCACTGTATGTCGGCATAGGATATATGCGTCTGTGGCATCGGTCAAGTGCAACTCCTGCCTAGGCCGATGTCACCTACGCATATGTTCTGTGCTCGCAAACAGAAATCTCTGGACTGATGTGTTCGTCGCGCCTTGCTGTCGAGTTGTGCAGCCCTCAACGCCGACGGATGTACACTCATCTAATAATGAACGAAATCCGCCGGCTTCAGGACTGCAACGGAGATCAATATCGCGACCTAGCCTACCACCATCTAGGCGTACACATCAGTCTTTAACTCCCAGAATGACCATTGCCTCTCCTTCGCAATTTAAATTGTTGCAATTGAACTGCAACGGCTTGACCGGCAAGATAGCGAAGATAACCACATTTATGCAGCGACATAAAATCAAAATTGCTGCAATCCAGGAGACAAAACTTGGCCCCCACTCGAATCTCCGAGCGAGTGGAGGCTACCACGTACTCCGGCATGACCGTACGGACGGCGGAGGTGGTCTCGCGTTCCTTGTTCACCATACGGTGCAGTATAGGGAATTTGATATCAACACTGACCAAAGAGACTTACCCTTAGAGTGTCAGGGTATAGTTATACAAGCTGGTGGTGTTGATCTCGAGCTAATCAATATATACATTCCTCCCGTCACCTGCTGCCCCAGAAGTTATCGTCCTGACCTTAGGGCGTTTCTTTGTGGCGATAACCGTATCATCATGGGCGATTTTAATGCCTATCATGATATGTGGCATTCACACCTTTCTGTGGACGGCAGAGGACGGGAATTAGCCGAGCAAATTGACACTTCCTCTTTCTGCACTGTGAACGGAGACACCTCAACTAGGATGGCTGTTAACTGCAGTAGCTCCCCGGATCTAACTATTGTTAGCCCGGGGATTTCATTACTTCGGAGAAAAGAACATACGTGAATTTCAAAAAGGCTAATTGGGTCGGCTTTTTGGAATTCACGGAGAGCTCCTTTGGTGATCTTCCCATTCCCACTGACGTACACGTTGGCGAGCGTAACATAAGTGAGGTCATTAAAAAGGCTACAGCCCGTTTTATACCAGCTGGTAGGATAAAAGATATTAGGCCTAACTTCCCAGCTGAGGCCGCAGCCTTGGCCAACGAACGTGACCTCATACGCAACATCGATCCTTCTGACCCACAGATCGGTGATCTCAACGTGAAAATCAGACGGCTGGTTAACGTACACAAACAAACCAAATGGGAGGAACACCTCAGGTCTTGTAACCTCTCTACCGGTGTTGGGAAATTATGGTCCACCGTCAAGTCCTTGTCGAATCCTTCGGGTCCACCAAAAAATGTCGACATTACCTTTGGTGACAAGACATTAAATGATCCCAGGAAATGTGCGCAGGCTTTTTGTCGACAATATGTCCCACACCCTGCGCAAGACAGGACAAGAAGTGGAATCTTCAGGCGCGCGCATAAACACAAAAACTATGCCCCCGTTCCCATCACCGCTACAGAGGTTCAAGAGGCCATCCGGAAGGCCAAAAATTCCAAAGCCATCGGCCCTGATGGCATAGCCATGGTGCATCTAAAGCATATCGGCCTAGCGGGAGTTAAATATTTAACTGCCGTATTCAATTTGTCTCTGATCACAGCTGTCATACCCGACAAATGGAAGCAGGCAACTGTGATCCCACTACTAAAGCCTGGCAAGCCAGCTAACGTTGGAGAGTCATATCGCCCGATATCACTCCTCTCGCCAGTAGTAAAGACACTTGAAGCGGTCTTACTCCCGCTCTATACATCACATTTGATGTTAGCTGAGCACCAACATGGCTTCAGGAAAGGTAGGAGCACAACATCTGCTCTAAATGTCATAAACACTCAGATAACTGACGGTCTAAATCAAAACAGGCCTAATGACAGGACGGTTCTAGTTACACTTGATTTGAGTCAAGCTTTTGACACAGTAAATCATGGGCAACTTGTAGCTGATTTGGAAGACTCGTCACTCCTCCCCTGTCTAAAGCGTTGGACCGCCAATTATCTCAGTGGTCGTCGGTCGTCTGTTGTATTCAGAAACAAAAAATCTAAAGCCAGGAAGATAAAACAAGGGGTACCACAGGGTGTCCTCTCCCCGTTATTGTTTAACTTCTATATTTCGAAGCTTCCTCCTCCACCAGAAGAAGTTACGATTGTTTCTTACGCAGACGATTGCACGATATTGGCAACTGGTACTTCCGTTGATGAGCTGTGCTCTAAAATAAATGGTTATCTACCCTCTCTAGTCGAGTTCTTTACTGCCCGAAGCTTGACATTGTCGCCAACAAAGTCTTCGGCGACCTTATTCACGACGTGGACAGCGCAGGTTGGCATGGAATTAGAAATTTATGTAGGTGATCATAAAATACCTACTGTCTCTCACCCAAAAATCTTAGGAGTGACTTTCGACACCATGCACACTTTCGCTGCCCATTCAGCTGCAATTGTCTCAAAATTATAGAGCCGTAACAAAATCCTCAAATCACTAGCCGGCAGTACTTGGGGTGAAGACAAAGAAACGTTGTTGGTAACGTACAAGGCAATTGGTCGGCCGATCCTGAACTATGCGTCGCCGATATGGTCGCCGGGGCTTGCAGACGTTCACTGGAATCAGCTTCAGGCCTGTCAAAACACCGCGCTCAGAACCGCTACGGGGTGCGTCCTTATGTCACCTATATCTCATATACACAATGAGGTGGAAATGCTTCCAGTTAGGGAGCATAATGAAATGCTAAACAAGCAGTACCTATTGAATTTCTGTAAACCACAGCATCCGGTAGACAACTGCTTGAACTCATTCCGCCTCCTAGGACCATAAGATCGCATTTACGTAAACATTTTGATGAGATCCGACACTATATAACAACGCCGTTTTATCTACAAGTGCATAACAGGCCTTGGGGCATATCCATACAACGTCTGTTGGCCATTACTCTGCGCTCTGTCCGCTAAACAATGTCTTACATGCCGCAACACCTGGCATTTCTGAAGAGGAGCGTCATCTTCCTCGAGAGACAAGGGTCACTCTGGCTCAATTACGCTCTGGATATTGTAGCAGGTTAAACTTCTACATATCTAGACTGAACCCTGATGTGCCGAATGTATGTCCGGCATGCGGTTCGTCCCCCACAATACCAATCACTTATTTTCTTGCTCATTTGAGCCCACTC